>JACXGM010018130.1:0-14031 GCA_016801145.1 Umbra pygmaea | reverse complement strand
GGTGACGACGCTATAAAAGCTTGTTGCGGTGCTTGCGTCACGCCCTTATCCCTTCTACCAGTTCCTATGGCCACTTGACCAGTGAGAATGCAAAGAGCAAAACCGGTTTTGGGGGAGAGTAGTTAGTAGAACTGTTTAGAAGTGGACCGTTCCTATAACTACGTTCCTGTAGCTACTTGGTCGGAAAGCAGCTATTGATTTCTGAATGATCACGTGACATTAACGAGTACTGAACTGGAGCAATAATGCTTACCATCCAAAAACTTTTGACTGACAGTGTAGGCTATATGTATTTCACATTTCACATATATATTACATTCTGCATGATAAAATATAAAGATTTCACAGTGATCTGATTCTGTAATGTCTTTTTACTACTACAACATTACTGTACTACATTTATAGGGTGAAGTCAGCAAAAATAGACTTTTTGGTAGAGGGCTTATAATACCATCAAATAAGCTATGCATGAGATCTAATGTAATGTTTCTGCCCTGCCTGCCTAGAAAACTAGACCAATCAAAACTCTTGTTACAAGTCCACAAGTGTTGAAGCAACAATGCAAGATCAGTTATTGTGATTTGCTGTAAAGATATTAAGAGATGATGCTACAACTATATTTGGCCCATTTTACCTGATGGCCGAATTTAGCTGACTTCACATGTAGGGTGAAGTCAGCTAAATTGGGCCATCAGGTAAAATGGGCCAACTATATTTGACCCATTTTAACTGATGGCCCAATTTATCTGACTTCACCCTAGATGTGAAGACAAGCCGAGAGTACAGAATACTTATACTGTAAATAGAAAAATTTGCTAGACTAGATAGCTAATATGTGCATATTAACAGCCTTTAATTAACCATTATTTAATATTATTACCATAACATGATTAAATGTTAATAAATTAGAGTATCAGCAATCACATCAAAAAAGAATTTTCTTAGTTATGTTACCTATGACGATTATCACTCGTTGCTTTGTGTAAGTTCGAAATATCGCGGGGGCACACCTGCGCTTATGATTTCCCGATGGTAAAAACAAATTATATGATGTTGTATTACTTGTCAATACATGGTTAACATTTTACAAAGGTCAAACTCGAATGCAGTTAAGGGGTTTTTGACCAGCGAATGTGTGCAAATGTGCTTTTAAAACGGCACTGGCGGCATCACATTACATTTTAATCAACAGGTTATAAACTAGTTTGTTGTAGAGCGGGTGCTCAGCTTTTCCTGTTGTTAAGTACATCAGGCCAAAATCTCAATTTATAAAAAATGAAATGTGTATGCGCAGGCTATTTAATTGTAGGCTGTATATTGGCCATGTCTAGACGGCAAATGCTAGACGTTTCTCGTCAGGTCCCACATGTCTCAGTTAGACATCAAATAAGTCAAATATTGCCTTTAGACGTAGTGTTTAGTAGTTATTCAAACAACAAGATCTTTGTTTACCCTTGCAAAACTTAGTTCAACTCCTGGCTGCTGATGTGCGGCTGCTGCCCGAACTCCAGTGCATTCAGTCAAGAGGGGGCGGAGTTATCAGGTTTACTGACAGTTTGAGGAGCAACCAAGATTTACACAAGCTCTTTTTAAGAACTTCCATTGGCTAAATATTTTTAATACAGACAGAAAGATGTAAAGAGTGACCAATAGCATTGATTTATTGAAGAAGAAAAAAAACACCACCACCCACCCAAAAAAAGGGCACTTCAGAGTGTAAGGGCAAAAAGGGCATGTGCTCTGCACACACAGACTTTCGTGCACACACCAGAGGCTAAGGCAATTGAACATAATAAGGAACACGTTAATAAATAAAAGCAAAATGAAATATAGGCTAGACTATGGTCTTACATCCCAGCCTTATTTTTTGCTAGAAAAAACAGCATTTTGAATTTGTCAGGTTCAAGGGAGGCCCTAAAAAACATAACGACAATACCTGCAGCACTGACCACACGTTCTGAGGGAATGCTTGTTGCGCAAATGGTCAAATATTTTTCTGCAACTTTTGAAAGCAAAGGGAATCTGACATGATAAGTCACGCCCGTAGTATTGTTTGCCTGTTGCACTCTGCTCTTCTACTTCCATCATATTACTTAGGATCATATTACCCTGCAGTCTTTGTCTTCTCTGTTTTTCTGTTAAGTACTCCAGCTTAATCTTTAAACGCCGCCATTCAAACTCCGTTATGAGGACATATCAACAACACTCTTTACAAAGAAATTGTATTGGATGTCGTTTTCAACCCCGTAATCTGAACAGACAGAAAGCAGCTGTTGGAACCCAGCACTACTTGGGCTGAAAACAACCAGATCATCCGCATACATGAGATGATTATCTCCAATCATACACCCAGTTTTACCCATACTCATTCAACTGTGAAATATTGTTGTATGTGTTGGTACACTAAAGTCTAGTTACGACGCTATAAAGACCGTTGCCGTGCTTGCGTCACTCCCTTACCCCTTCTACTAGTTTCTATGGCCACTTGGCCAGTGTGAATGCAAATAGCATAACCGGTTTTGGGGAGAGTAGTTAGTAGAACTGTTTAGAAGTTGACTGTTCCTAGAACTACGTTCCTGTAACTACATGGTCGGAAAGCGGCTTATTAAACTGTCAACTAGGGCTCTGCAATATGGCTGAAAACTCTATCACGATATAAGTGTTTAATATCGGTCGATATCGATAAATATTTATCTGTTTTATGACCTATTTAGAATAAGGAGCAGGAAAATAATAATAAATTTAAACATTTTTATTTTAAATTTAACCTTTCACTGATTATAATCCCCTCAGTTATAAAGGCAGAAATGTCAACACAACCATGGAAAACACTAAACTAATTAAAATGTAAACATGAACACTTAACAATTATCTGTTACACTAAGGTGCACAATTAGAGTACTTAAGAAATGCTTAATAAAGTGTAGTAAAATAGTGGTAAGTGTTAAATATAAACAGAGAAACCTGAGACCTGAAAAGGTGGGGAAAACAAGTTTGTGGTATTACCAGTCTTGGTGGGGAAAACGGTTTTGCATCATTTGCAGACGACGAAGAAAATAAAATTATCAAACGTTTTATGGAACACATTTTTTATTGATATTGATTATGTGTCTATCGCGAGACATCGTTATCGTTTTATCGCCCAGCCTTACTGTTAACACAAACTTGGATTTTC
Source organism: Umbra pygmaea (assembly GCA_016801145.1). Lineage (NCBI taxonomy): Eukaryota > Metazoa > Chordata > Actinopteri > Esociformes > Umbridae > Umbra > Umbra pygmaea. The sequence goes on along the minus strand of JACXGM010018130.1, from coordinate 10,856 downwards.
CTTTTCAAAATAATAGCGCTCGTAATTCATAATCATTGTTAATTCATTGCATACATAGGTACTGGGTCCATGTTCATGTGTTACTAAAATTTGTCTATTGTTGGATAAAACAGACTCTAGTGAATGTAATTGTGTTTTCACATGAGACACTGACAATATATTTAATCAATTGTGTGTACAGCATATTTATTACTGTTTTTAATAAAACGTTATTAAATTAAAAACATGTTAAATAATTGATTTGCCATAACACACTCCTATTGTTTCTTTACACACAATTCAATTGCATTTGGTTACAATTCACTAGCTTTAAAATGAATTAAAAATGATTATTTTAATGCATTAAAGTGACTACTATTATTTTGAAAAACAAATCAGAATACGTAGTGCTGGCATGGTAGTGTTTTCCAGCGAACTGTACTTGCGTATAGCTATGGCCAGCTCTGAGCATGTACAATAAAGAACTGAGGTCCTGCTTTTGGGGCTTTCTCATGCGCCTGTATTTTCGGCTTAAGTACAATGTGTAGCCCCAACTTTTGCTCCATCTTTTGATTTCAACAACGTGCACACGTGCAGGCCAAAGTTTTTTTTTGCGGTGGTGACGAGCTCAGACCCGCGGTAGGCGTCACGTGACCATGGTATTGCGGTAATGTGGTAACCATCCCAGCCCTACCGCCACCACCTTGATGATGTCGCAGCCTTATTGGGACACAATGGCCATCCACCAACCATCCACTACTCCATCCATCTGGACAATCCAGGGTTGCACGGCACTCATCAGTAAACAAGACTGTTTGAGTATTAGTCTTAATGTATTTCTGGGCCCCCTGCAACCATTTCTGCTTGTGAGCATTGGTTAGGGGTGGCCGAATAGTAGGTTTATGCACAACTGCAAGCCTATGGAGGGTCCTACACCTTGAGGCTTGTGGGTCTCCAGAAGCTTCAAAAACCTGTTTGCTGCTTTGTAATGCAATTTTAGCAGCTGCTCTCTTTATTCGATTAATCTGTCTGGCTGTAACCTTCCTAATTATGCCTTTATTTGCACAAACTCATTTGGGCTCTGAATCAGCCTCAAATCTCTTCACAGTACTATGATCACAATTAAGTTTTCGTGAAATATTTAATCTTTTCATACCTTGTCCGAGGCCTTGCACTATTTGTCGCTTTTCCGCAGCAGAGAGATCCTGTTTCTTTCCCATATTGCTTGAAACCTGCTTAATAATGTGGAACATCCATCTGAAGTAGTTTTCCTTTAATTGGGCTAACCAGCTACAACATGACTCATAAGCATACAAAAAAATGAACCGAAAATTCCAAAAAGTAAAAGGTACAAGACTGTGTACATATTTTCTATTCAAGCACAGGAACTACTTATCCCATGAAACATTGCTTACTTTAAATGACCTAACTTTAGCTAACATCACTTGTCAACACACAATGTCAACCTTGAAAGATCATGTAATCTACAGCTCAGTAAACGTATTTACAGTTCTCTTAACTATCCAATTTTTTTGCAACGACACAGGCTTACAACTTAGGCAGCCTGCCAGAGTTGGTAACAATCTTTTTCGCGGGCTCAACAAACATTTCCATGGTAACTGTGAGTTTGTCTCCATGACATCACAGAGTACCACCAATCAGAGGCATCACCTTGCGATGGTTTAGTGTTGTGGGTAGTGAAGTACTTTGCGAATAAAATACATTTATCTCAAAACAAGGTTGGTGCCCCATGAACTTTCGGCGTCTAAATGAACATATACAATAGCTTAGTCATGTCGTAGCTGGTATTAAGTCTATCATCGACGGTTACAATTTTATGGCTTATAATCCAATTGTCAATAGAGAAAATGTATTGTATTCTTACTTCCGGAGTCGGCTGTGGGTGGGACTGTTGAGGTCTATGTGATCTAAATGTAAATAATTTTTCTTCCTTTTTTTTCCATGGTATGAAGACCAACTGTATCCGATTGGTTGCACTTCAAGCAGTCAGCGATATCTGAGTCAAAGTAAAAAAAAAATGAACTTTAGTGTTACATGCGGTAATTGTCCAGTTTATATAGTTTGATTTGCCTACTGGAGGTCTTGTCTCGAGTACAATTATAATTTATCTAGTTAAATGCCAATTATTTGATATTTGACATTATGTTGTCATTTATCCAGACACTAGTTGGTGATTATTTTTGCGAGGGAGACTGGGCTATTCAGACATGAAAACATCACCAATGGTGTATAGGCATGTTTGAATATTGAAATACATGTGAATGACAATTTATTTTGTATCCTACTTTAGAAATGGCCAGTCTATAACAACAATACAGAACAAAAATAATGACTGTAGTTATCTTGTGTAAAAAACTTGCCATATAACGTGCCACCGGCTATAGTGCGCAGGGGGTGCACTATTTGTAAAAACGCACATAAAGCGCATGTAATTTGCGCTAAAATGCAGTAGTACTATATTTTCTCCATTTTGTTTCAATTTTCTACTGTTACCGTATTTTAGCGAATATACCGCCCGCGATATGCAAATTTTTCCAAACTGCACTATATTCGGAGGCACGCTATATAGAACGGTTTTTACACAAGATAACTACAGTCATTATTTTTGTTCTGTACTGTTGTTATAGACCAGCGTTTCCTAAAGTGGAATACAAAATAAATTGTGGTTCAACATTTATTTCAATATTCAGACATGCCTATACATCAGGGGTATTCAACTCTGGACCTCGAAGCCAGATCCACTCCATTTTTTCATTGCGACCCTCTAATCTGAGACTTATTTAGAGCTGGGACACCAGGTGAGTCCAATTAATGTTGAGGTAGAACAGAAAACCAGCAGGCTCCGGACCTTGTAGGGTTAGAGTTGAATACCTCTGCTATACATTGTTAAAGTGATGTTTTCATGTCTAAATAGTCCGGTCTCATTGGCGAAAATAATCACCAACTAGTGTCTGGATAAATATCAACATAATGTCAAATATCAAATAGGCTAATTCACATCCAACCAGATAAACTATCGTTGTTTGTTTTTATTGACAATTACCATATGTAACGCTAAAGTACAATTAAGTTATAAAAAAGGAAGAAAAATAATACAGTTAGATAAAATGGGCTACTCACTTATACAGCACATACAAGCTTATATAATTACCACCCGAATCTTTCATGTTTTTGAAAACAATTTATAATTTTATTGGACAGATTAACTATTACTTCAAGCTGTTTGGAATTCCAGCGGAATTCAACCGGCACAGCGGCGGCAGGCTGGGGCAAGACAGGGCTATCACCCCCACGAATAAGCTTAGCTCTCCTATCCTTTGAATGGTGGCCAACCCTCCTTTTCTCTTGCCTGAAGTGCTTGAAAACATTTAAGAAACAGTATGGGAGATGCTCAAAACCGTAATGATTTGCAGTTCGAACAGTCCATCACGACTACTTTTATTAGTGACTCGTTCAATTGTGTCATTAATTTTGTTATAAGTAGCTACTCCTCCAGACCAATACTCAAACAACAACGGCTGTTTGTTTTACATTTTTTTAATTAAATAGATCAAGCTGCTCCTGCAGCATCAAAAAGACACGTTTAATGTAATAATTGATGCAGCTATTATGAATGAATTGGATCTTTATTTATTGTCTAATGCCAACACAGGACACCAGGCACATCAACAAACTGTCGGGGCTCAGACAACCCGTGGCTGGGGGGATTGCATGTGTTACAATAGCTACATTTAAAAAAATCCATATCACCATCATGTCATACTTTGGAAAATATATAGCCTATAGATTATATCCTATATAGAATGGCACATATATTCTCCTCACAGAGTTTCTCTCTTAACTTAACAGATCGAAATTTAAAATATACAGCAGAGAGATCTAAAAAGGATATTGAATTTTTAGACATGACCATTTATAAAATGTTGATATTTTGGAAACTATACCATCTACTTCAAGCCGCAGAGTATAACACACTTGAACGGGCAGACAGCAATTATCATAGACACCTCATACAGAATATATACAAGTTGGTCAAATCCTTAGACTTACAACGTAACTGCAGTTAAGAATACTATAGTGTTTTATTATCAGAAAACCGGGAACGAATACAAAATTCATATATTTATTAATTGTAGCATGGTATTCACCTGCCTGTGCCATTATTCAGGCTGGCTGGGGCAAGACAGGGCTATCACCCCCACGAATAAGCTAACATATTCAAGAAACCGTATGGGAGATGCTCAAAACCGTAATGATGTGCAGTTCGAACAGTCCATCACGACTACTTTTATTAGTGACTTGTTCAATTGTCATTAATTTAATATAATTTTGTTATAAGTAGCTACTCCTCCAGCCCAATACTCAACGTAACTGCAGTTACGAATACTATTATTATTATTATCCGAAAACCGGGAACGAATACAAAATTCATAGATTTATTAATTGTAGCATGGTATTCACCAGCCTGTGCCGTTATTATTCTTGCGATGAAAGATTAGCTATATGCACACCAGACTTCGTTTTGACCGTAAAATATAAAGTGTAGCTGTTTTAGAGACAAGATAATCATTTAAACTACTGTCACTTCATTATAGACGTGTAAATTGAATTATTATAGAGACCATCGGAATTCAAACCGAATAGGCTAAACCCTTTAACAACGCTAGGGACTCAGCAGACTTCGTTTGACGTAAAAAATAAAATAAAACTATTTTAGCTATAAAAAAAACGAATTGGGTTAGTGCTAGGGGCACTATTCAGTATGATCGTACAGTACGAGTGTATGGATGTGTCATGAGTCACATTGCTCAAAGGGTCTGAATCATAATGAGTTTGTTTAAATTGCATTACATATATGCCTTTTTAAAAACGATCAGATTAATTCTCTAGGTAGCACCCAGATTGACATAAAAGCCCACCTGAAGAATAGTACAGTAGGCTATATGAATCAAACAGCACTCCACTCAATTTACAGGTGATAATATGCGGAAAATATGCTTCTAAATATGATTGCATGAGGTTGGAATACAATTTATTCAGCAGGGCAAATATCATGGCATTTATTTAGCCTAAATTATGACGCTATTACTGATTAGATGCCTATTACTGTTTGTTGAAAATATTTGTTTGAAGAACAGCATATTTCGCAATGCAATACACTTTTATCTTTAGCTGAGTTTTACTTTTTACTGGTGAAGCAAGTAACAATCATGCGCTCATCATTTTACACTACATGGCATTTTCTGTCAAGCTCGGAAATTTGGATAGTGTCATACATTTAATGAACCTCATTGTAGCTTATATGTTTCCCGCAGGTAATTAGGGGTGTGTTGATAGGCAAATCGTAGAGACTGTGCACCAGCACTGACGCTAAGAACAAGTGGTATTATCAATTGGGATTCACCGTTGTGCATAAAACGGTCATATTATACGTTTGATTAATCCCACTTTTTTGCATACGTGCACTCTTAATTCTCTTCGTAAGTACAAATGTAGGATTTTTTAAATGCAAGCTTGATAATACTGCATATACAGACACTAGTTAATGATTTTTTCGCCAATGAGACTGGGCTATTCAGAAAAGAAAAAATCTATTAAATGTATAGGCCTGTTTGAATATTAAAATATAGGTTGAACCACAACTTTTTTATGTACGCACTAACATTAATGCGGGTACTCCACTTTGGCAATAGCTGTTTTTATATAATCAACATGTGGGGGGTTGGATGTTTAACATTGTGTTGGGTGTTTAACATTTGTAACACAATGACTAGCTGAGTGCCCATGAATGCAGGTCTGGGCGAGGGGAGCTTACGTGTCACCTTTCTACAAAAATGATGTGCGGTTTCGTAAGGTGTGCGCAATGCTGATATTTTTTACACAAAACAAGATTTCTGCACGATGTACATGGGTGCGCGTTAATATCGGGTGTGCTTTATGCGCTAAAATACAGTAAGTGCTATGTGTAGAACTTTGAGCTTTAACAATGGAACTACTTTCAATGCTGTAAATGATGATTCCCTACACTTTGCAGTGCTTCCTTGCACACAAGCATGCCTAAAATTGATAATTTGTTTAAAGACAGACCAGCACGTGCCCATTGACAAAACACTGTGGAAGCTCAAGTTCTCATTACAATTCCTGTTTAAATGCATAATGAGCCCTGCTTGGTGTAGGGAATCAGTACATTTTTCTGATTTTGAAATTATCAAGAAATACTGTTACACTTTTGAAAGCTGGTCACTATAAAAGAAAGTAGTTCTGTTTTCACTGTAAAATTTTACACAGTGCATCTTTTTTTTCTAATGTTAAAAACTAGTGGGGTTTATTTTTGGGGGTCTTCACCTCTGCTGTGTTATGTCCTTGTGCATCAGGATCGGCCAGCCATTCAGCTTTACCAGCCAGGTGCCAGGAACCGAGGAACTCGAGCGGGGGGAGGTGCTGGGGGCGGAGGAGAAGCTCACACTGCAGATAGAAAGTCTGAGAGCGAGACCAAGAGATCGCAAGAAAAAGAAGATTAATGATAAAAGAATTGAACTTCAATAAAATCATTGTGAAGAAATGTGCCCTGAGCCAATGAAAAAGCAGCCAGAGACGTGGCTGCAGTGCTTGTTCAGTAGAGCCACATCCCATTTCGCCACTGGCAGCCAGAGGCTGGGATGTGACTACGGCATAGCTGCCAACTCTCACGCAGTGCCCGTGAGACACACACATTTGATTGGATTTACACGCTCACACGCCAATGTGAAACCAATGAAAATGTGTGTCTCGCGGGCACTGCGTGAGAGTTGGCAGCTATGCTACGGTGTCATGTTGAGTGCCTAATTGTGCCACTCTTATCATTTGGTTTATGGACAAAAGCGAGCAAAATTTGCCATTTTGTTTGAATGTTTATGAGAGTTTGGCATTGGCACAAAGACGTGAAGCCAAAGCTTTCTAGGACCACATTCATTTAAAGTGACCTTACTACAGTATTGGTACACAGTCAGTGCGACACAGTTGCAGATTGGTTCTTACATTCAATAGGCCTTCACCCTGATTAGTTGTTCATGCTTTGACTTTAAGAACAGTGTACAAGTATGCTGATTTCATATCTTCTGGCTTTAAAATAAATGTAATAGCTTTTAGGGATGTTTTAAGTTTACTCTGTACATTTAAGTTTGTTTTGTGTATACATATGCTCAATATCCTTTGCAGATGACTAGTAATAATACAATATTTAAATATATTGTTGTTTTTCACTCACGACTCAATGCTTCGGGAGAAAGAAATAGCCATTTCATTACAGATATTAATCTGTGAGCTTTGCTTTGATTTTTTAATTGCATGCAACTATTAACTTGTGGCCTTTCCCATCGTTCTCAAATGCATCTTCATACATGAAGCTACTGTATGGTATGCATATTAGAACTTGAATCAACATTTCCACTTTTCCCCTGCTTCTTTCATGACTTATGTAGCCTTAATTCTAACTCCCAAACATGTTCTACAAATGAACGCAATAAAATTATTATTCAAAAAATGTTTGGATGGTCGTTAGTATTGAAGGACACAATTAATTAGGTTACAATTCATATTTTGATGTAATGCGGGAGGGATTCAGTTGTTGTCGCTGTTGGCGGCCAAGCACCAGAATGTGCTCATTCTGATTGGTTGCGATTGCATACATCACTACCGCGTCCCCTCCTCCTTTCTCTTCGGCCTCCGCCATTGTGGTGAAAGGAGTGAACAAAATGGTACGTTTAAATCTTATAACATCCTTGTCTAAATTAATGTAATAAATAAGTGCTTAGGTCCTCTCCTTAAAGGGAATTTTAAGATGACAACAAAATCGTGTATTTTGTATCTAACGGCCGCATTTCATTCCTAAATTTACGTAAGGAGACTCCAGAAATGTTGCATGCATTAAATAATTAGACCTTCTGTCATCAGGGCCTTTTTATTGTTCAGTACCTAGCCTTTCACAAAATGAATATGTACATGCCTCATGAAAAAGTTATTTTTCATATCCTCTTAGTAGTAGTCAAACGAACTTATCTTGGTAGCATGTATCGAACTAACACGTCAGTGATGCGTGTCTTGATGGTTAACATGTAGTGTTAGTACCCTTTCTAGTACTTCTTTCAGAATAACATGATCCCTTTCTTGATTTCAGTCGTCACACAAAACGTTTAAGATCAAGCGCTTTCTTGCCAAGAAACAGAAGCAGAACAGGCCAATTCCACAGTGGATAAGAATGAAGACTGGCAACAAGATCAGGTACCCTTTCTAGTTTTCAGCCGGCAGGGTTCATCAAATAGTGGGACTCCGGTGAATTAATGTTGTGTACATTTAAAGCAGGTCTGCAATTACAGTGCATCGTTTCATTTGGTGCACTGTCATTAATCCTGCTGAGAGTAAAACTACCTAAGATTTTCTTACCTGTTCACAACCTGTGACGGGGGTTGTCTTTAGTAGTGACAATGCCATAGGTAATGTCGTATCACAGCTGTATTGTTTTTCTTGTCAAACTGTAAATATGGTATGGTTAGCCCAATTTTATTTTTAACCAGGTGAGACGATTTGCAATTGCAACTGTGCCAAGAAAAGGCATTTCAGTGCAAAATAGTGGAATCGTGTTTTGTTCTATACAGTATACACAACAATCAGAATGAACATACAATGGTGGGGGAATTGGCTCAGGTTTAAGGTTTTTGTCATATAGATCATGGTGTAATGGATGCAGAGAAATTACACCAAATGTGCATCTTTAATAAAACGCTGTCGAGTGAATTTAACTTTGTCTTTTAGTAATAAATGGTTAAATTGTGTTCTAGGTACAACTCCAAGAGAAGACACTGGAGGAGGACAAAGCTGGGCTTGTAAATGCACCAGTCTTCAGATTTCCACAGCATTTTCCACCTGCTGGGTCAAGCCAGGGGGTGAAGCTGCATTATCTGGAACAGCAGTCCCTTTGTACAGATACTCTGGTTATGCTTGTGTTTGAAAATAAAAGATTTGTGATTAACCAGAGCTTTATTTTGTCAGTCCATGTTTTATCTGATGTAATTCGCAGCCTTCTGGAAAACCTGTCAACATTTTTGACACCATGGTCTCCAATGCAGCACTTACCTATGTTGTGTCCTACATACATTGAGCACCATCTCCTACAAGCAATATATCACCCTTTTATCATTTTAGGTTATGGAGTTCCCTTTAACTTGACTTTGTATGTCTATCAAGATTAATTGCACAGACAATGGGTGTACTTTTTTGTGTAATGGATTGCACATTTAATTGAATAAGGGATTATTTAACTTTCACTGGAACTTATTTTAGGTTACTTACCCTTAAAATAGTAATAAGCCTAAAGTGGTAATGGCTCAGGGGTTAGGGAGTCAGACTTACTGAAAAATGTTGGGCAAAGCACATAACCCGAAGTTGTCACTTGTACCTACTGTAAGTTTAGCAGATCTTCAGATCAAATGACAACCTGTAACATTAACATATTGGATGTAATAGTGTTAGTGATTTGACAATTTAGACAGGTTAAGTGCCCCTATTTCATTTTCAGCTAGCGAGGACTAAAGGTTGTTAAAGAACTTAACCATGGATAACTATTTATTATTGGCCAAAATGTTATATCTATTAATAATCCACAAAAAATTGAAGGATCCTTTCAACCACCAGAGGGATCGTTGTACGGTCCCATTTCTCCCATCCGCTGCAATCAAGGTATAGACCATACAGACTAATTTCGTGTGAAAAAAACGAAAATCCAAAAAGAGGTACATAGTCTTGTACTTTCGATTTTTTTTGGGGGGTGTCTGGTCTTTATTCACTCGAAATGTTATGTTGTATGCTTATGAGTCACGACATTATCTAAAACTTTATATACGTATTATTCCAGACGTCTATGGGAGAAATTAATGGGAAATTTACTTCCAGAACCTCAGGCAGGGGCGGGACTGTTGATGTCTACTTGCAGAGGTGGGCGTAACTTAAGAGACGTTACGCCCACTGATGCTCACCATTGGTTCCATAATATTAAGTTACGCCCAATGATATTCGACGTTGGTAAATTTGGGGAGATCCTTGTTTGACACCATATACAGGTCCTTCTCAAGAAATTAGCATATTGTGATAAAGTTCAATATTTTCCATAATTTAATGATAAAAAATAAACTTTCATATATTTTAGATTCATTGCACACCAACTGAAATATTTCAGGTCATTTATTGTTTTAATACTGATGATTTTGGCATACAGCTCATGAAAACCCCAAATTCCTATCTCAAAGAATTAGCATATTTCATCTGACCAATAAAAGAAGTGTTTGTAATACAAGAAGAAAAAGTCAACCTTCAAATAATTATGTTCAGTTATGCACTCACTACTTGGTCGGGAATCCTTTTGCAGAAATGACTGCTTCAATGCGGCGTGGCATGGAGGCAATCAGCCTGTGGCACTGCTGAGGTGTGATGGAGGCCCAGGATGCTTCGATAGCGGCCTTAAGCTCATCCAGAGTGTTGGGTCTTGCGTCTTTCAACATCCTCTTCACAATATCCCACAGATTCTCTATGGGGTTCAGGTCAGGAGAGTTGGCAGGCCAATTGAGCACAGTAATACCATGGTCAGTAAACCATTTACCAGTGGTTTTGGCACTGTGAGCAGGTTCCAGGTCGTGCTGAAAAATGAAATCTTCATCTCCATGAAGCTTTTCAGCAGATGGAAGCATGAAATGCTCCAAAATCTCCTGATAGCTTGCTGCATTGACCCTGCCCTTGATAAAACACAGTGGACCAACACCAGCAGCTGACATGGCACCCCAGACCATCACTGACTGTGGGTACTTGACACTGGACTTCAGGCATTT
>JACXGM010018129.1:0-11324 GCA_016801145.1 Umbra pygmaea | reverse complement strand
TAGCACAGACGCCCACAGACTAGCAGGCTAGCACAGACGCCCACAGACTAGCAGGCTAGCACAGACGCCCACAGACTAGCACAGACGCCCACAGACTAGCACAGACGCCCACAGACTAGCACAGACGCCCACAGACAAGCATGCTAGCACAGACGCGCATAAACGCCCACAGACTTGCATGCTAGCACAGACGCCCACAGACTTGCATGCTAGCACAGACGCCCAGAGACTTGCATGCTAGCAGAGACGCCCACAGACTTGCATGCTAGCACAGGCGCCCACAGACTACCAGACACCCATTGACGCCCCAATCTTACCTTCAGGTTGAAGCCCAGCAGATCACTGATCACTCCAGACACAGCAGAGAGTATGACCACCTGGGTGATGTTGTAGAGGAGGGGGTTCATCGTCAGACCATACAGCCTGAATGGAGCATCCAACTCCTGGAAGGGCGGTAGGGGGGTGATACATGTAAAATAAAAGGTGTTATCTGAGGGTAAATTGATAATGTGGAAGTGAAGGAGACAGGCAGACAGGAGACGAGCTAACTGTACCTTCAACAACTTAGTGGCCAGCTTCAGGACGTTGTTGACCAGGGTCAATTCTTCCTTCTTGTTTGGCTTCTTCTCCATCTTCAGGTACAGATTGATCTGGTGAAAAAAATCTCATCAATACACATTTAGAGAGCTAAACAATACATGTTCAGACCTAGTCATTTATGGAATATCTTTTGTCAGCAAGATCAAACAAGTGTATTGCAAACCAACAAAAATTGCATTCAAAAATATATTTTTTGCAAAAAAAATCTGTTATGAAATCAGAGAACAATAATATTGAAAATAAATGGAAACTGTTTTCAGTGATAATAGGATTGCAAATAAACAATTATTTGGCTGGGTTTTGTTTTTTACCTTTGGTTAAGTTACCGTGGCTTTTTCTCTCGATTTCTTTTTTTAGCAGTTGCAATTCTTTTTGAAACAACCATTCATACAGAAGAAGAACAGAGTTGAGGCATACCAAGATTATGCGTTTCAACAGGGTTTGGTTATCTTTTCCGGGTGGTGGATTACCATTTTGAAAGCACAGGGTAAATTAATATGCAGTCTTAGTCGCTAGTCTTTCCCTAAATTAAAAGAGTTATGCTTTTTCTATTTTTCATCTTTATCAAAATATAAAACAGCAGTATTTGAGTCAGCAAGTCACTGATGAGAACAAGCCATATCTAAAGTACTCAGTGTAAATGAGTACACACCCCAACAGATGTATCAGAAAACCATCTGTCTCCAGAATCAATACTTTCCATGGGATCTTATACAATAAAATGTTCCATGGGGTAAAATGTTTGACCATGGGGTCAAAATTATAGCCTGGTCCTACCAGACTATCGTACATACATTTCATTTGTACAGAGAGTCTGGCCACTCTCCATTGACAAGCGGTCCTTTGTTGAAGTTTAAAATCATTGGATCTGCCATAACCAATAACTGACGTTTGGTCGTGACGTACTACACTCAAACTAGCGCAGGACATCAACCTCATCGTTCTCAGCCATTCCCTCTGTTCGCTGATTTGACTGGTAAAAAATTGTTTGAAGAAAACCAGGGAATATGCCGCAAACCCAGACGGAGTACTGAAATAAAAAAATGAAGTACGTAGGAGGGCGGAGCCAGGCTATCAAAATTAGGGAATTCAACTTGGTAAAATGCTAATTAACTCGAATTCAACAACAAACAAGCGTAACCAATTATCACACAGTTTGCTGCAATATAATTGACAATTAAGGGTTGTATTTAACCTATACAATCTCCTTCCAGTCAATGCTAAGTCTTGAGAAAGAAAATAATTGCTTTACATAAAAAAGGTAAAGACAATTATTAATGCATAGTAGCAAATTGATAATTTGCTACTAAATTCTTTTAATTTTTTTTAAAGGAATGGACTTGTGGCAAGCAGTCTGGGACATCCAGGCCGTCCACGGAAGCTAACACCTTGAGATTAGCATTTTGTCCTAAGAAGAGTTGAGGAAAATTGCCAAGCAAGTTCATCATAGTTAGCTAAAGCTTCAGAATGCCAAATTGGGGTGACTGTTTCACGTGACATGATACGACGTATGCTGCACAAAAGTGTCATGCAAGGGTGTCGTCCACGAAGGACACCACTGTTAAAGCCCATGCACAAAAAAGGCCATTTGGCATTTGCCAGGGCTCATGTTGACAAACATGAAGAATATTGGGACTCCATACATTGGTCAAATGAGACAAAGGTTAGTCTTTTGGAACTGATGGCATCCAAACTGTATGGTGTCGCAAGGGAGAAGAGTACAATGAAAAATGCATGATACAATGAAAAATGCATGATACCCACAATAAAGCAGTGTCATTCTGTGGGGTTGTATGAGTGCTGCAAGTGTCGGGGAATTTCACTTCATTGAGGGCATCATGAATTCACAGATGTACTGAGAAATACTTAAAGAGAAGATGCTACCATCTCTGCACTCTGGCCACTGCTGCATTTGAGGAAGAATAGGGTGAAAGTGATCCAGTGGCCAAGTAAGTCACCTGACCTTATCCCAAAACAACACCTATGGGAAGTTCTGAAAAGACGGTTCAAGCAGCATACTCCAACCAACCTATTATTTCATCATAAAACCAAATGTTTCATAGAACTCAGTTGTCTAATTTTGGCTAAATTCATTGAGAGATTGACAACTAGTAATTTTCAAAGTGGGTACTCATTTACACTGAAGACTGTATATGCATTTGCTTAGAAATTACATCACTTTATACATATTAGTGTTTGCAATCACTTTTGACAGCAAGCTACAATGTTCATAATAGCTGCAGTAGCTTAGCCTGATTCAGAACTGAATTTTACCTCCATTAATCGCCTAACTATATAAAAAGTGGACGTGGCTAACAATTCAGGGACTGAGAACAGGCAAGCAGTACCTAGCTTTGCCTAGTCTGTTAGCTTGTTTACTAGCATTTAATTAGTTAATATTAGCTTATATGCTACCATTTGATACAGTTCATATATTTAACAGTCTACTGTATTTATTGAAACAAGTACATCAATAATGTTTTACTCTCAATGTCTGTTTGCAACAGTAGCCATTGAGAAGGTCCTGGGTTGTCTCAGATGAGTATTTCAGACACTACACAGTCAAAACAAATTTTTGTAAAAAACTCAATATAGTTGAACTGCTACGGTTCTGGCTATTTGTAATGTTTATAAGCACATGTGTAAACCCAGTACAGCATTGTGTTGTTTTTAGGGATCAGTTACAAAAGAGAAGCTATTTCTTCCTGAGATTCAGAACTAGTGTGTGCAATAAACATTTTCACAAAATTAATTTGTGATGTGAATTAGAAGTTAAAGCTGCATTGTGTAAGAACTGCTCCCACCTAGTGGTGAAAATGTATATGACAAGCAACTGAAGTGTTGCAATAGTGTTGTAGTAAAAGATTGGTACGTACGATTCATACTGGATCGTTCATTTTGTTCATTTTCGCGCAGGCACATTACTTCTATGATCCAGTATACTGCTCGGTACTAGTATCTGAATCGTTCATATCGTTCTTTTTGGCGCAAGCGCATTACTTCTATGATCCAGTATACTGCTCGGTACTAGTATCTGAATCGTTCATATTGTTCTTTTTGGCGCAAGCACATTACTTCTATGATCCAGTATACTGCTCGGTTCTAGTATGTAGTACTAGTACATTGCCCGGTACTGGTACAGGAGTCGTTCATTTAGTTCTTTTTCGCACAGGCGCACTTCAGGATTTGTACATTCTTGCTCATCACTGTACACTGACAATTTATGTACAAAATAAATATTTTAAGCTTTATGTTAATTGTTATTTTTACGAAGTCATATGACGCTGGATATTTAAAATAATGGGTTTACTACACGCGTATCCGTATTACTGCTTGGCCACTAAACGTCTTTGTTATAATGAATTGATTATACGGTAGGCTGTTACATTTTGCCTATGCGCACTGCATCAAATAAACCAATGTTTAAATAATATAAATTCCAGGCTGCGGGATGGAAGTGAACAACACACTTGACAGCTACACTTATTTTATTGCCTCAAATGTAAAACTTTCTACCAGACATCGTATGAGATTAGTTCATTATTTTAAATGTTTTTGGATTTGCGCAGGTGCATTACTTCTATGATCCATTATATGGTTAATTAATTTCGTTAGCCTATTTCCTTCTATTTTGCGAAGGTTTATTATTTCAATGATCCAGTACATACGGTACGGATCAGTATACTGGTTCTTTTGGTTCATTTCAATCTGCGCATGCGCAAATATTTTTGTAAAAAGTAAATTGTCCACCCCAAAACCAGGCTACGATCAAAGTTCTAGTTTAATTCCAGAACGTTATTCTCGGTAGTCAAAAGAAGGCTTTCAAAGAGCAAATTTTAATGGATTTGTATCCTTTCATGCAGTTTTAAGAACTGACAAATCTTCCTTCAGCTACAATGCCTATGGAAAACCCTCATCCCCTTTAAAATTACTGGAGCAAATTTTTGCACGCAACATTGCCATCACACTGTAGTTTGCTGGGACTCTTGGAATTTTAGAAGGTCCAGATATTGGCTGATGTTTATTTACAGGGCGATTTTACAGAAACTACCTGTATTTTATGTATATCTAGCTATTAAAATAAAAACATTCAGTGGTGTAATATGATATAATCAGACCCGGGCTCAGAACTTTATTACTAGAAAATATACAGGTCCACTCTGAATTAGGTAAAACTGTGTTTGAATACCATGCCGCACACTCATGGAATGATATTCTGAGCAAATTTAAGCTAGATGTTTTAGTTCCTGTAAGGAGAAATAGAAAAAACAGAGTTGGAAGAGTGATGAGGCCCTAAGATTTTTTACTTCATAGAGACACATTTTGCTTTAATTACAGCCATAAATCTGTTTGGATATGTCTCTATTAGCTTTACGCACCTAGATTGGTGAAAATTTGCCCATTCTTCCTAGCAGAATTGTTATAGTTCAGTCATATCTTGTGGTGAGCTTCAATTGACTGCTGTCTACAAGTCCATCCACAGATTTTCAATTGGATTTAGGACAGGGCTCTGACTTGGCTACTCAAGGACATTCACATTCCTTTCCTTAATCAACTGCATAGTTTAGTTGGCGGTGTGTTTAGGGTCATTGTCCTGCTGCAAGGTGAACCACCTGCCCATCTTCAGATGTCTAGCAGAGGCCCACAGGTTTTCTTCAAGAATTTGGATATACTTGGCAGCATCCATCTTCCCTTTAAACCTGACAAACTTCCCAGTCTCCAACAGAGAAACACCCCCACAACATAATGTTGCCACCACCATGCTTCACAGTAGGTATGGTGTTTCGGGTGGTGTGCCAAACATAATGCTTGCAGTTCGGTCCAAAATGTTAAATCTTGGTCTCATCTGACCATAATACCTTTCTTCCACATGGCATTAGAATCAAATTTTATTTGCAAAGTGCAAAGACTGTGTGGCCCAATTTCTGTGTGGTTCTTACTTGCCACCCTGCCATACGGGCCAGCTTTGTGTAAAGCTTGTGAGAATGTTGTCATATGCAAAGACAGACCAATCTCAGCCGTAAGTACTTCAAAGTTGCCATTGGCCTCTTGGTAGCTTCCCTGATGAATGTCCTCCTGGCTCAGTCATGCAGGTTAGAGGGCCCGATCTAAGCAAGGTGTTGGAGGCGCCATATGCTTTTCACTTCTTAATAAGGCTCTGAATGTTACTCAGAGGGAAAGTTTAAGCTTTTGAAATCTTTTTGTATCCTTCTCCTAACTTTTGCTTTTCCAAAACTTTGCCCCAGAGCCCTTTTGAAAGCACCTTTCCAACCATGGTGTATTCTTTGCATTAGGCCTGCACGATTCGGGAAAAAGTATGAAGTGTAATGTTTATTGCACTTCATATGAACCAGGACAAAACATATTGGCAGTACCAAACAAAGATTTTTTTGTAATAGCACATTGCGCATCACCACAATCCTGTAAACATTGAGACTTCAATGAATAAAGAAAAAGTACATACTGACCATTTAAGTACAGTAAGCTACCAAAAATAGTGACAACACAGAGCCTGTATCAGGGCCAAATGTAGTTCAATCTGAACTCCTTGAACATGTCTGTGCAAAAATTTGATTCGAAATCATTTAAAATTTAATCTGGAATAGGGGTGAATCGAGATCGCGATTTTATAATGATTTATTGGGCAGGCCTACTTTGCATTGCCATGCAGTACTTGTAATGGACTCATCATGGAACAGCCGGTTTTCTAATGAGTTATCAAAACACAATTAATGTCAGGTGGGGGGCAATTAGCATGGTGTGTGATCTGGGAAGTGACTGGTTGTACCTGAGCAAGTTTATAATGGTTAATCTAAGGGGCTGATCACTTATCCAAACCAGGTATTTCACAAAAAAAAACATTTATTTTAATTTCCAGGGTGTAATGTGACAAAAGGTAAGGGTTTTGACAGGGTATGATGACTTTCTGTAGGTACTGCACTAAACCTCAAGCTTCTGTGACTTTGTTTTTGCAAGGCTTGGATAAGTGTAACATTGCCCTGTAATCTAACCCTATATGACATTGTACAATACTAGAAAAACCCTACATTACAACAACAACAAAAACGCAAAGTTTGGGACAAAAACATGCATAAGGACATCCATTTCAACTGAGCTCTGTTTTTATCACACAAAAAATGAACACAAATAACCATTATTAACTACTGTTAAATGATTTATAACTACCTTCAAAGGCACTAAAGAACATTGCAAGTTTACTGGGAAAGTTGCTGCAGCACACAAATGCTATCTAATATTAGCACCTTGTATCTGAACACTGATAACCAATGTGAAGGTGTAAATTGCACATACATAACATCTTGTTGAGGAAAGACTGCCCACTTCACAATTATATTTTGGCTAAACTTTGGGCAGACAAACTATTTTAATAACATACATCATATTCTATTACTGCAGCCATAGTGTTTCATACTTACAATTAACATTTGTCATTTCGCAGATGGTCTTATCCAGAGCGACATACAGGAGTGGAGCAACTTAGGGTAAAGTGCCTTGCCCAAGGACAGAATGATATTTGGCAGTCAGGAATCAAACCGGCTAACCAGTGAGACATCTGCGTCCCAGATATCTATGACCGCAACAACAAAACCAAAATCGCCCACCCCTCAACATGACTACACCTCGCCAGAGAGAGAGCGCATTGAAACAAGTTGGCCAATGGCAATGCATAATATTGCTATGCCTCTAAACTCAGCCAACACAGAATCATTGTTCCAAAAAGAATTGCAACTGCAAAAAAAAGAAAGAGAAAAGCCAGGGTAACATCACCAGGTAAAAATAAAATAAAAAATGCAGACTAAGAATCGTTTATTCGCAATCGTATTAACAATGAAACCAGTTTGTTTACTTCCAATATATTGGCTCTCACATTTCAAAACTTTTGCAACATATACATTTTTTAATGCAATAATTTTTGATTGATGTTTCGCTTTCAATTTAATTATTTTAGTACCTGTTTGGTGTTCTTTGTGCGTGTGCGTGCAGCCTACCTGTTCGGTGAGTAAGATGGAGGTGTTGCCGTACTTCTTGCTGGTCTCTGAACCCAGGGTGACGAAGCGCAGCAGGAAGAGTGACAGGGATGAACACCAAATCACCAGCTCCCAGTTATAATGGCACTCCAGGAACGTTTCGTGGACATGGAGCAGCTACAGGGAAACAACATATCGTACCTGCATGTAATAACTGGAACCAAATCCCATAATTCTACATTATAACAGAATGGAGATACTTGAAGGCCAGTGACAGTGTCAATTATATTTAGATAGCAACCTTTCATTACAAGTAAACCCAAAGCGCTCTACATTAAAAACATACATATTAAAACAAAGCAAGGACATAAATAAGAGTGATATAAACCACATGCGTGCACACCCACACACATGCACAGTAATTGAATTAATGCCTGAGAAAATAAAAGGGTTTTGAGTTTGTTTTTAAACGTGGACACAGTTAAGATGGACCTCAGGTCATCAGGCAGATCATTCCAGAGAGCAGGACCACAGTAACTGAAGGTCCCCTCACCTGCCTTTAATTCTGGGTACAGCTAGAAGATCTCTGCCCGATGATCGGAGAGTCCTGATAGGATTGTGATCAGTAAGCAAGTCCGAGAAATACTGGGTAGCTCAACCATTAAGTGCCTTGTAGACTTTGAAGGTAATTCTGTATTGTACTGGGACCCAATGAAATTATTTAAATACCGGAGTAATGTGCTCAAATTTACGTGTACATGTATGGACTCTAAGTGTACCTGGATCTAAATTGTGTTTCTTTAATAGAGGGGAGACATCATCACACCTAAGAGAAGCAAGGAAGATGCCAGTCTGCAGAGAGCAATTAGTAATATTTTCTATGAAATTTACAAAGCGATGAAAGACCGATTTAAACAGTTTGGTCGGGATGGGATCAACAGAACTAGACTTTAGTGCGCTGAATTACTTCCTTTATATCTTTGGAATTGACAGGTGAGAAAGTTGACAATGAGCTTGTGACAGTAAATTCAGGTAAGGGTGGAGCTGGGCTACATTTATTGCTGCAATAAATTGTTATATCTAGGTTTACATTAGGTTTGAACTCTGCCTGTGTAGTTTAATTATAAATTAAGACCCCTGGATAGTAAGAAACCCATCTCGTCCGTCTGTCTGTCTACATTTGAGCCAATTGAAGACAGGGATGGCTGATATTGTAGCTTTGTTTCTTGCTTTTGAATTTCTAGTGTAATAATGATACTGAAAAGCTGGCAACTTTGGCATAACCCTTTAGTTGTACTTTTCATAGGGTTAGACCTAAGGCATGGAAAATGGCATGACAGTAACCCACTCAATGGTTAAATCTCTCCTGCACTCCATATGCTGCGTCAGCATGGAACATCCTTACATGACAAAAGACTGTGCAATACTGCAAACCAACCACAGAGGGGCAGTCAAGACCCTATTTATGAAACGTATATAGGAATCGAAGGAACAAGACATACTGAAATGCTATATCCACATAGATGATATACATATTTAAACAAATGTTTGGTAAATTTCACACAAAAAGGTATATGGTTTTGGACTAATGACTGACTAATGACTTTGGACAGGACTAATGTTGTGATTCACGCTGACCTGAGCGCAGCAGATGAACACCACCGAGAGTGTGAGGAGGAAGGCGGACGACACAATCACATCGACTGAGCGCTGAGGGCCCCGCCTCTACAACACAGATTCAGGTTAACACTCCATGGAAGCAAATCACTGAACATCAATCCTTAAATAATCACCAACATCATTGCAATACGAATCCAGATAACTGACGATTAAATAGGCAGCATTGAGGACATCAGATGGAGTTGGCCTACCTAATATGAAAACAAGGCACATACCTTGAGATATGATCGCAGCGATAGCCACATCTTGATGTTTTGAACTTTTTTCAGGCGGAAGTGAGGCACCTCTGACTTCCTGGCCCGTCTGGCGGAGGTCAGGTGACCAAATAGTTTGGCGAAAAGGAGCCTCTGTCAGAACAAAAACACGTGGGATGTAATGAAGGAAGGTAGAAAGAATTGTTAAGGTGAATACTCAATGCTGAAATAAACTGATGCTTTTTGGTCAGCCCTGAGTGTTCTGGCTGCTGACCTAAACCGTGCCTTAAACACAGTGATGGAATCAACATTTGCAAGGCAAGCCGACAAGTGTTCTGTGAAACTTGACTTCTGCATGCACTGTATATCAATTGCAGGCTAGCAGGAATGATGAATCTCAACAGACATTGAGTTATTGAACTTGAAATAAGAAGGCAAAGTCGAATTTAGTTTCTAAAAGTCGGTTGTTAATTCGACACATTCTATATTTAAATATGAATTTCAAATCTCTACTAGTACATATTTTATGTTGTTCCAGGGTTATGAACAGAATGTCTGGGTTTATCCTTTTTTTGATATACACACATGCACGCATGCGCACGCACACACTCACCTGTTTGTAAGTCCTTTCGGCCACGCTGAGCAGAAAGAAGAAGAGCCAGATGAGACATACACGCACCATGAAGCTGAGCGTTACCATGACGATCACCATGACATCTGAGGAGGAGCCAAATGCCACCGATATCAGCTCGTTGGCCGACAGTTGCGTCAGCTGGTCAAGGTCTTTGTACTGACACACCCTATAGGCAAAGGGCGTCAGGCCCAGAGCCACGGACACCAGGTTACCGAAGATTTGGTAGCCGATACCTGGAGTGTACAAGTTGACCTGGGGGAGGATCAGACAGGCATGTCCATTTTATTGGTCTAACACCAAAGTAAAAGAAAGTAAAGAATGCAAGTCTAATCAAATGAAGTGCAATTCTAATCTACTTGGATAATTGTTGTAGTGCTTGCATGCTAACACCAGGAGTGTGACTGGGCTACTGGGCTGTGTTTTTTGGCTTAACATTGTAAAGCGCTGCCTTAATACAAGACAGGTTGTTTGCCACTATGATATAGTTGTTTCAAATTTCAAATAAACTAATAACATCTATAATAAATCACAAGACAAAATATTTTTAGCCATGATTTAAGCATTTTTTTTGTTTTACATTTACTTATAAATTTAATGGAAAGAAACATTTTATCATAACAATTTTGCTAGATAAATCAAGTTTGATTTCTCGGTCATTAGGACTCACTTTGTTCATTATCATGCCACTGATCTCCAGAACGGACATATCAGCCTTCTTACAGTCGTTCCCCTCCCAGACAATGGCACTGACCCGCTCCATACCTGGGTTGGAATTGTGTAGCCACGTATGACCCTGTAGAGGACACAACTACATCACCACAATAACTACTGTCAATGTTTAACCCTGTAGAGGACACCACTACATCACCACAATAACTACTGTCAATGTTTAACCCTGTAGAGGACACAACTACATCACCACAATAACTACTGTCAATGTTTAACCCTGTAGAGGACACAACTATATCACCACAATAACTACTGTCAATGTTTAACCCTGTAGAGGACACAACTACAGCACCACAATAACTACTGACAATGTTTAACCCTGTAGAGGACACAACTATATCACCACAATAACTACTGTCAATGTTTAACCCTGTAGAGGACACAACTACATCACCACAATAACTACTGTCAATGTTTAACCCTGTAGAGGACACAACTACATCACCACAATAACTACTGTCAATGTTTAAACCTGTAGAGGACACAACTACATCACCA
>JACXGM010018128.1:7500-19272 GCA_016801145.1 Umbra pygmaea | reverse complement strand
ACCTTGGACCCCCTACAATTTGCATACCGCCCCAACAGATCTACAGACGATGCAATCGCACTGACGGCACACACCGCCCTCTCACATTTGGAAAAAGGGAACACATATGTGAGGATGCTGTTCGTGGACTACAGCTCAGCATTCAACACTATTGTTCCTGCTAAGCTCATTTCCAAGCTCAGGATCCTGGGTTTTAACTACTCCCTTTGCAACTGGATCCTGGACTTCCTAACGAGAAGACCCCAGATGGTGAGAATGGGCAACCTTACCTCCTCCACAATGACCCTGAGCACCGGAGCCCCACAGGGCTGCGTACTTAGTCCCCTCCTGTACGCTCTGTTCACTTATGATTGTGTGGCCACACGCAGTTCCAACACCATGATAAAGTTTGCTGATGATACAACCATCCTAGGTCTCATCTCCAACAACGATGAGACTGCTTACAGAGAAGAGGTAAGAGCCTTGGCTACCTGGTGCCAGAGCAACAACCTCTCTCTCAACGTCAGCCAGACAAAAGAGATGGTAGTGGACTTTAGGAAGCAGCAGAGAGAGGGTCTTGCCCCCATACACATCGATGGAGCTGAAGTAGAGAGAGTTTCAGAGTTCAAGTTCCTCTGTGTGTTCATCAGCGACAACCTCACATGGTCCAGACAGACAATCTCGGTAACAAAAACTGCCCAAAAGCGCCTATACTTCCTGAGGAGACTCAAGAAGTTTGGCATGTCTGTCAGGATTTTTATAAACTTCTACAGGTGCACCATTGAGAGCATCCTCTCAGGCTGCATTACAGCCTGGTACGGCAGCTGCTTCGCTGCTGATCGTAAGGCCCTTCAGAGGGTGGTGAAATCAGCGGAGCGCTTCATTGGCTGCTGCCTTCCCTCCGTGCAAAGCATCTACCATAAGCGATGCCTCAGGAAAACAAAGAACATCCTCAAAGACCACAGCCACCCAGGCCGTGAACTTTTCTCACTACTGCCGTCTGGTAGACGTTAACGGAGCATCAAGGCACGGACCACCAGACTTACAAACAGTTTCTTCCCAGAGGCCATTTGGCTGCTCAACATGGAACACAGACGCTGATCGCAAATCGCCTGTTGAGCACTAGCACTCTTTGGTCACTTTATGCTCTCTACATCTGATGTAGCAGAATTCAAATACACCTTTAAAAGCAATTTTTCCATGCCAATCTATAATATTTACTACTTCTACTGTTGTACATTTTCCAGACCACTGCTTAGTACATAACAATTAGTATTACTATGCCATTATTATTTTAAAATTCTTATATTGTTGTAATTCTTGTTTTTAAGCCCACTGCAAAGAATCGCCGTGCCATGTCAAAAAGAATTTCTCTGTATGGGATGATATATGTTATTTGATGCACATGATAAATAAACTTGACTTGACTTGACTTGACTCAATTGCACTCCACTCATCATCTTCTTCTCCCTGTTACATACAGATGAGACATTTTGTCTCATCTAAATATTCTGAGTTTGCCAGCCTATCCAGCTATTGGACGCTTTATTGAAATCATGATTTCTCAGGTCTACTAATGGATTATGTCATTGAACAAACACTCCACTAACACATCTAAATCTGCCTGGGAGCAGGAAATGGGTGTTGAATTCACAGAGGAGTGGTAAGATAGGGCAGGTTAAACTCCACTACCTCTTATGCCCATCTTGGATTTATACAGGGTTGTCCATAGAGTTCACTTCTCAAAGTCTAGACTGTCCAAAATGTACCCTACAGTGATTGATGTTTGTGACAGATGCCGTGCCTCCCCACCTGAACTCTATCATATGTTTTTTCTATGCTCTAAGCTGAAAAACTACTGGAATTCTATATTCCAAATTGTGTCTGAATTACTTAAATTCCACCTGCCACCATGCCCCCTGATAGCTGTTTGGGAGTTCCAGAAGACTTGCTCTCAATAAACCATAAAAATTCAGATATTGTTTCCTTTACATTACTACTAGCTCGATGTAGGGTTTTGTTAGGTTAGAAGTCTTCTCAGCCTCCCTCAATTTCTCAATGCATGAGTGACATTATGGCTTCCCTGGAACTTGTGAAAATGTTAGTATTCTCTTAGGGGATCGCAAATAAAAATTTGTGGATAAATGGCAGCCTTTTATTTCTTATTTTATAAGCTTGCAGAGGCTTTCTTCTGACCTACCATAAGCCAAAGCAACTTATTTCGTTTAGCCTTTCATTGTTTATTTATTGTTTATTGCTTGTTTGTCTTCCACACTTTAGATTTTTTTATTATTTAATTATTATATTTTGATTTATTTTCTCTGATTCATTTTGTAGAGTTTTTCTGTTGGGTTGTCTGTGTGGGGGATAGGAGTGAGGATTGGGTGTGGGGAGTTATGGGCATTGGGGGGAGGGATCAAGGAGGGAGGTCCAGGTGTTCTGGATGGAGGGAAGGGCTGGGTAGATGTTTGTGTCTGTTGGGATGATTGGTGGTGAGAGGGGGAGACAAACTGTTGTACATTCCCTGTTGTTTCTTTATTGTTGTACTCTAGATATTAAATACGTGAGAAAAATGACGAAGGAAATGTGAGTTCATTTAATAAGTACATCATCCAAAGCCTCTAAATAAACTGTTTCAGCAACTGTTGCCTGGGGTGTTTGCCATCCAACACATCTCTCTCTATGTATTTCTACAGCAGGACATGATGTCTACACAAATAGTCAGATTGCTTTCTCATCAGTTTTCAATTAACTGTATGAAGAGCTCCATGGATGACACTCCCATAAGCCTTCTCCAGGCCTTCTAAGCATTGAAGTGCAATAAAAAATGCAGCAAGCAGAAGGCTTTCCAGAAGCTTCTTCACACCTCAGTAAGATCTTTGTCCTGGATCACCTGACGCATCTGAATTATCCATGTGTCATAATCCCTTTCTGTATTATTTTTCACTATACCAGAGAAACATTTAATGTTATACCTTACATTGTTTAGTGTGGCTTCTTTTTTTACTGTCCTAACTCCATGCTCTACTACCAGCCTCTGAACTTCACCTGAAATGGTAATGACGCTTTGACACTAAGTGTGTTAGTGTTAGTGTAACGACTCAACTCAGGAGATAGGTCAATGATGATTTAATAAATAATTATGTACAGGTTCACAGGTAGGAATGCAGGGTAGATAAACACACAAATCCAATATATTCCAAACGATGTTCCAAGGGTAGTCAATACAGGAAGGCAGGGTCGATACACAGGTAGTCACAGGCAGTGGCACAGGGCAGAATCCAAATCTCAGTAGACAGAACAGGTAGGCAGGTTTGGTACACAGAAATATTCAGGCAAAGGTACAGGTCAGAATCTACATCTCGGGAGTCACAAAAAACAGCAAGGGTCAAAACATGAACCAATGGCATATACAATGAATAACGCTTAGTGGGCCTAGAATGAACAATACCTTGCGAAGAGGAAACCAAACTAACATGCATATATATAGGTAGATGATTGGTTGCAGGTGTGCAGTATTCTGGTGAATAAGACCTGTGGTGTGTGCTACGTTTGAGTGAATAGGGATGTTGGAAAGTGTCAGTGTCTGGTAGAGAGATGGTGGAGCCTGCATGGGAGGACCTTCAAGTTAGGTCCATCGTAACACCATCACCAGGAACTGGCCTCTCCAGGGTTTGTCGGATCTCTGTTTCCAACTTGTTCAACAAGCCACTGACTTGGGTGCTCCTGGCCTAACCAGACACCGCCCTATCACGTTTGGTCCCAGTATGTAACCCCTCAAATATATTACTTAACTTGATATACACGTGTAGAGGTCAGGTCCAGGGCAGTCGCTGATGCAGGGAATAGTGAATATGATGCAGGGAATAGTGCAGGGAATAGTGCAGGGAATAGTGCAGGGAATAGTGAATATGATGCAGGGAATAATGAATATGATGCAGGGAATAGTGCAGGGAATAGTGAATATGATGCAGGGAATAGTGAATATGATGCAGGGAATAGTGCAGGGAATAGTGAATATGATGCAGGGAATAGTGCAGGGAATAGTGAATATGATTCACAATCGAAGATTTTGCTTTCAACGTAATCTGCTCACTGGCACAATACGGCAAATGGGCACTGACATTAAACTAGTTCCGGTTTCACAACCTCATTTCTGCCAGAATTTAAAGGGGGACAAATGACAAATATTTACAATTTGTCTAGGAACAAGAATTGCTTTAAATATAAACCCTCCAGGAGAGCATGGTCAAACTACCGAGAGTGTGACATTATAGGGTTCTAGAACTCTCCCCCACCTAGGAAAATGACAGGTTGTGGGCTTCCTGCAGATACATGCAGCATACTGAATTACTGCATGCACTAGTACCTAAAAGTTATTCCTCTGTATTCAGATTCATATAAATGTGGCTGCACAGTAACCGAGAACTCTTCCTAGTTGCTTGATGAGGCAGTATCATAATGTATCATTTTGCTAACAGATGAAGCTGCCTTTGTTCTTGAATAACATATAAGGGACTCCCCATTTATTCTGTATATGCTAGCTGGCATTTGTCCTAATCTTTGGCAGAGGTCAGAAAAATGCAAAGACTGAGATTCATCATGTTGTGTTCCAAAAGCTATTGGTGTTTCCAAACTGGGTTCACAGTGACAGAACATTTGTGTCTCATGCAAAAAATCAGTATTTATATCTAGTGACTTAGAGTGCGACAGCTGCTTGCTTTGAAAGACAATCCAGTAATGACTTCAAGGTATATATGACATAGACAAATTGTAGATTCATATTGTTCCCCTTCTGCTTTTAGAATATTCGGGAAAATGTAGATTCATATCTTTGAGAAAAATGACTGATAGTATACCTCTCACATCAATTATTGTTACTGCTTCTTAAGACTCCTTCTTGATGGACCGTACGCCCCCAGGTACAGAGAAGTGGAATTACCAGCTTGCCTAATCAAACTGTTAAGTATCTCTAGGGGATGAAAGACATGGTTAGGCCTATGAACATATTAACAGTTTTAATGCATAACCACTAACTATTGTATAATTTACTTTTGTTTAATTTAAGTAAAAGCAGGCAAGATGTTATATTATCGATTCTCTCCCTAACAAGCCTCTGTATCTACTTAGATGAACTGATAGATAGAATACCTTGAGCAGTGTTTTTCAATTCTCTCCTCGGGGCACACCAGATGTTCCAGTTTATCTGTAGCTGCTGAGCTAGTTCTAACTAACAATATTTAGTGATTCAAGTCATGTTTTATTCCCAATATATTAGCTTCTACCATCGGGAAGACGTTATAGAGTCCCGTTGTGTAAGAGTAACCGCTACCAAAAATATTTTATTACTGTATCTATAAATATGTTAAATAGTAAATTGTAGTCATTGTTATGAATTTATTCATGAAGTTTGGTGTGTACTGTTGCGTCCAAGTTGAGTCCAAGACAAATTTCCTGAATAGGACAATAAAGTTCTACTATTTACTATACTATAGCTTACTGTATTCATTAATCAAGTGCCTGATAATTAGCAGGTAAGTTGAATCAGGTGTGCTAGCTCAGAAATAAATCAAATACATGGAACTTGTTCCCCGAGGAGAGGGTTAAAAAACACCAGCCAAGTGTCTGCTAAAGACGGATAGAAATGCCTGGAACATGCTAACATCTGATGAGCAGAGTTGTCAAATCACATTCCCAAAACCTGTGAATGAAATGTTAATTGTGAAATGATATTCTCTTAATTAAACCACAATTAATTTGGAAGAAACAAACAACTCTGTGTGGAGAAAAAGTAGCACAGTGTGTGACATAATTTAAAATTGTACCACGCCTACACCTGTCAAACATTTTTAACCATTCTTATTGGACTGGCAGAGGGGAATGATTAAGAGGAACAGAACTCTGAGCCAATCGGAATTAGGGGTATGGATTTGGGGACCCAATGGGATTGTATAGTTTGTAGTTCCGCCCAGTTGTTTTGAGATTTTAACCAGGAAGTGGAACAAGACGGAAGGCAGGAGGGCCTACAGAAAACTAGTCTACTGGCGGTTTTTTGAAAACAAGCTGTTCGAGGGACTTGTTTTCAACGACAATACAACGTGGGGCGGAGAGGGCGGAAATAATTGCGTTGGATTTGCTGCGTGGGAGAGGGGTGCGAGGCGAGGGCAGGATGGCTGACGGGGTGGTGGCGGGTCGCGACGCCGTTCAGTGAGTGAGGTTGGCATGGAGGGGAGTTTGGATGGGAGGTTGGGGTTTGCTGGTGTGGGGGTAGGGTTTGAGGACTCACAGTATGTGCGGAGGAAGAAAAAGCGGGCAGGGAAGAAAGAGGGTGTTGAGAGTAGTTCGGGAGAGGGTGTAGGGCTGGCACTTGGTGGTGGGGAGCAGGGTTATAAGGTGATTGTGGTGTTTGCAACCCCGACTGGTAAAAGTTTTCACCCGGTGTCACTCACGACGTCGGTTAGGGATTAAGTGTGGGGGCGTTATGGATGCTAGGTGTTTGAATGGTGGTAGGGTGCTTATTGTAGTGGGTAGTGTGGCTCTGAGGGATACGTTTCTGAAGTTGGAGTTATTGAATGGGGGTAAGGTGAAATGTATGGTGCCTGGGTGTGCGGTGAAGGTGAGAGGGGTAATCACAGGTGTGCCGGAGGATCTGTCATTAAGGAGGTGGTGTTGGGAGGGGTTGTGTTGGGAGCGAGACGGATGGCCAGTAGGGCGGTGGGGTTGAATAAGGTGAGTCCCACGGTGTTGTTGGAGTTTGGGGGGCCTTTGCAGAGTAGGGTGCACTTAGGGTGTTTTAGTTTTTATGTAAGGGAATTTGTGCCGCCGCCGCTGAGGTGTTTTAATTGTCAGCGTATGGGGCATGTGGCTACTGTGTGCTGAGGGAAGGGTAGGTGTGGGGGTGTGCATGAGTATAGCAAGTGTGGGGTAGGGGACGTGGTGAGGTGTTGTAA
Organism: Umbra pygmaea; assembly: GCA_016801145.1. Taxonomy (NCBI): domain Eukaryota; kingdom Metazoa; phylum Chordata; class Actinopteri; order Esociformes; family Umbridae; genus Umbra; species Umbra pygmaea. Next base: position 12,343 of record JACXGM010018128.1, on the reverse strand, counting down.
TTGTGGTGGGTAGCACAGTGCTGCGTTAGGGCGGGGTAGTGGGCTGTATTTTATTTTCTAGGGTCTTGGGGTGAGTTGGGTGGAGATGACTTGGGTGGGCCGTGATCGGCCTCGCTCTCCGGTACAGTTGTTGGTGGTGTATGCAACTTCAGTGGGTTGCGATCCGCCATTAAACCCCATAGAAGAAGAAGAAGATGGAAGGCAACAGAGGCACAGAGAGAACGAGTGGTAAACGACGATCAGAAACACAGCAAGACACGGGACAAAAAAAGGCACAGGACAGCAGGCCGAGGAAGTGATGGATCAAGGAAGGCTGACTGACGGCACCCCTGTAAGAACGCTGTGGGATTTGGAAAATGGACTATCGGCTAGTGACGACCCTGCAGCACAGCCACACAAGGAGCATGAAGGGTATTCCTCCATACCTGGGTAGGTAGTAGGTTGGCGCCGCCTACTGCCCAGGTAAATTGTGAGTATAACTCTGAGATGTTTAAGAAGTGGGAGGTGTTGGTCATGGTTCAGCATACTGTGCCTTGTAGCTGGGTATAGAGGACTGTCACCTGATGCCTCCTGCCTGCTCTCACTGCTGTTTTTAACCGTGTTAGTTACGTTGTTATTAGTCTTCTTAACAGTTGTTTTTAGCCTCTTAACCATCGTATTTCAGTTAAGTTTTAGTCTCTGTATTGAGCTCCATAATGGCCAGCTTTCTTTGCCCTCAAGGGTACGAAGTTAGCAGAAGACGTGACCTGACGAGAAGTACGGCGAGGGTCTGGAGGAGCATACATGCTATTCTACCTATGCTAAGCAAGAGACAGTTTAATTTATTGTATTTTAATAAATATTTTAGTTTATTGCAATCCAGCCTCTGCCTCTTGGTGATTGTCCATACTGCTCTGCCTCTAATAAAATAACCAGGTTTTATCAGTTTAGACATTTTTAACCTGGAGTTCCTGGACTCTGTTACAAAATCTAGGCGGTGTTGTCGGGCAGGTTTTAGGTACCTTAATTAACTAAGCCTAGGCCCTAACTGGGCCTAGTGTCACAACGGCACACCAACATGAAGACCATATTCCAACTGTAAAGTATGGTGGAGGGTCCATCAGTGCCTGGACAACTTGCTATCAATAACAGAAATATAAATTCCACAATTTATTTACATTTTGCAAGAGAATGTAAGGCCATCTGTCCACCAATAGAAACTCAACAAAAGTTGATTTATTCAACAAGGCAACATCCCAAAGCACAGAAGTAAATAAACAGCAGGAGAAAATTTGCCTTCTGGAGTGGCCCAGTCCAAGCATGGCTCCGCCCTCCTACGACGTACTTCATTTTCCTTCAGTACTCCGTCTGGGTTTGCAGCATATTCCCTGGTTTTCTCCGAACAATTTTTTACTGGTCTAATCAGCGAACAGAGGTAGTGGCTGAGAACGATGTGGTTGATGTCCTGCGCTGGTTTGGTAAAAATCTATTTGCTTAGCCATGATTATGATGATGACCAACACTGTTTTACTATGGCACGTTGGCTAAAAAAAGTTGACTTAAAAACAAAAGATAAGTTCTATTATAAAAATATATTTTTTCAGTTATATTTTTATAAACCAATCGGGGGTTGGTGTAAAGCTGCTGTTTTATAAAAAAAATGTGTACTGCTTTACTGTTTACAGAAAATGAAGCTTGTTTATTAGTGAAATTATTAGTATCATGGAATGGTAATTATTGACTGTAGCCTGCTTGCTAATATTGATATTGATGCTTCTAGAATAAAATCTTTATTCAAATTTGTTTCATTATAGTTTTGTCTTTTGCTGTTGTTGAACAAGATGTTTCTCAATCAAATATAAGAAATTCAGAGAAATAAAAGCATATATTCTAATAAAAATTGTGTTTTTATCTTTAATTGGGGCATATAGTGCTGTCAGTTTTTTCATCATATACAATATGTGGCACACCTCACCTCTGCAGATAGATAGATAGATAGATAGATAGATAGATAGATAGATAGATAGATAGATAGATAGATAGATAGATAGATAGATAGATAGATAGATAGATAGATAGATAGATAGATAGATCTTACTGATGTCATTGTGTATCTAGGATAGTTACATTACAATTGCTTTTATTTTCTGTACAAATGTTATGTCTTTAGAGTACAGTAAAGAGGAAACTCAATCTATAACTTATTCAATTTTGAGAAATAAGACATTGAAATAAGGTTGCAATTTCAACGTTGAAATGCCGGCTGGGATAAAGTGTCTAGCCCAACTACTAAATGGTGGAACTAAAGCAAACAAGCTATTAGCCTACAATAAGCTAGGAAGTTGAGGTTTGGTTGAAAAAAACATGAGTGATGAAGATCTTATGCAAGATTATTTATAGGTAAAAGTCGAAACTGATCAAATAAATCCTATTCAATCAGGCATTTCGCACAACTTTCTTAACTGCAAATAAATGCAGCGTTTGATGGAGCACTCCACCACACTATCTGTGAATGTAGAAGGAAGTGTCTTGGAACAAAAGTGTGACAGTGAGACGTTGGTGGGCCCAGTGTCACGCATCCAGGTGCACAGTGAGGAAGTTACAGTGGAGACCTCTATAGGTCAGCACCTGACATATAGAGGGAAGTATTGATATGACTTTAGACACTCAGAACACACGTTTCAACTGTAATAACTAGCATCGCAATGGTTAGAGCAATTCCTGCCACCTTCTCTGTTAGTCCTTATAGAAGCAGTATAGCTATGGAAGAACCAGACATCTTCACTCTCCACAAAAACTATTTGGTTCCTGATACACGGGTTTACTTTAATTCAGATGGAGGGCATATTCTAACTATCAAATTGTACTTTACATTTCCAAAAACAAATAACTACTACATCTCTCCCACAATGGAATTTTTAAATGATAAATCAAAGGCTCAGAAACGCTACATTGGCAAAAATAATTGATGACCATTTAACTGCAAGCCAAGAAATTATTAAATGTTTCGCTGGTTATTTTAACCCACTCACTGCTGCAAACCCATAGTCATATAAATTACGCTGATGTCCACTGGGAAATCCCTGTACGCACCTTCCATCTTTTACAATGACGGAGACTGACTATGAGGCTAACACTGCCTTCCTTGGAGAATGGGGACCTTTCCAAAAGATGGTGTTCTTTTTCTTATGCCTGAGTATAATCCCTAATGGATTTACAGGTCTTTCTATTGTGTTCATCGGGGATACGCCGGCTCACCATTGTTTTATCCCCGCAAATGCGAACATTAGTGACGAATGGAGAAATCAAAGTATTCCTTTAATGAAGGAAAGCGAGACTGTTACGCTCAGCAAATGTACCAGATACAAACTTGATGTAATAAAAAGTTTATCGGAAAAAGGTTATGTACCAGGGGTCGATGTTAACGTTTCCGAAATCCAGCAGGAGAGCTGTTTGGATGGCTGGGAATACGAGCGGGGGACGTACATCTCAACGATTGTGTCGGAGGTATGCTGGTATTGCACATGTTCTTTTTTTCGCGGCGGTCAAAGCGTGTGTAGCCTAGTTTGTTTTGCTGTCTTTCTGTAAGAAATACTCCATCGAGTTTGGCCAGTAGCCTACACCACGATTATTTGCGAATGCAACATTTGAGTTGACGAATGAAAAGTTGAATTGCCTGTTCGGACTGTACATTTTGATAATAGACCTAAACGTTTGGCGTCGAGTTTTGGAAAAAAATGTATGCAAGCATTTGCGCGACTATATCTACCCCGGGTAGTGTTGTAGCATACAATCTATGGTAGTCTATTTAACATTACCGCATTATATACGCTTTACAAAAACGTAGGGGAGAGTGGGGTATCTGTGCCACATATTGTTTCACTGTGAAGACTTCATTTCAATAACTGGTGCACAACTGTATTTAGAGGCAATTTAATGCTAGCCATAATGAGGAATTTGTATAATAACTATGTATTGGGCATGAATATTGAACTGTACAGCATAAACAAAAGGATGTTCACCCCTAAAATAGTATTTGGTGGTACTATTACTATTTGGAATTTGGGATAAATGTTGTCAGAAGTTAATTGAATAAACAACCATTTTCATTTTAATCAAAAACATAATTATCAATAGAAAACCAGAGACACTAAGGATTTTGCAGTGGTCTCTTTATTTTTTCCATAGTTTTAAAATATGAATAGCTTTTAACAACATGTTTTCTCAATAAAAATCATAGCCCATATTTGTCACATACAATAGCACAGCCTAAAATGCATAATGTATATTGATAATCAATAAGATGATTAAAAAAACCTTGAGGCAATTATTTAATGTCCTCATTATAGTTTGTGTTCATATGCAAATATAAGATTTGCATAGTGTAGAGAATCAATGTTCCATCAAAAGTCCTTTTTAATATTTTTGAAATATCAAGAAATATAGCTTATAAAGCTTTTGTAAATTGGTCACTTAGAGAAAGTAAAGCTGGTCTCAATGACATTTTACACAGTGTCCCCTTAAAAAAAACAAAATACTCCCTCACCCATCTCTTGATTGGTCTGAGTTATTAAAGAAAAAAAATAAAATGTATCATGCCATTTTACCACATGGTGGCTCAATTTACTATGTCACTCAGTTTACCCCATGCCTGGTAAGTTATGCCAAGAGACCACTTTTTGGTGAAAACAATATTGTTAAAACAGTTGTTTTTTTACATTCATTCTGATTATTTCCAGGGATACACAACATCTTGGAATAGATGTAGATTTATTTGCCACATTTTCTGTGATGTAATGATGTTAAATGTAAAAAGTGTCTCAACATATCCTACTCTCCCATATAGCATGTCCTGTAAAAAACC
>JACXGM010018128.1:0-2500 GCA_016801145.1 Umbra pygmaea | reverse complement strand
ATGTTTGCCATCTCCACGTAAGGATCTTTCTAATAGCCAGGAGACTGCGATGACCATGCGAACTGCCCTGAAGTATGTATACTGACGGGCAAGCTTTCAGGGAATGTAAACAAAATATAGCCTATTCTTTGTCATGATAATATAACAGATTGTTTTCTGTACAACTGTGTCCATACATACTTCTATTGGCATTTATGGGTGATATTATCTATTTAGGCTTAGTTAACTAAAACATAAACTAACAAAAACATTTTTTTCTTTTCTTTGAGTATTAATTTTTATATTGCCATACGTTAGTCGTGAGATATATATTGCAGGATAACTTTTCCCCATCCCATCTGGCTCTCTTAAGGCCATGCCACAGCATCTGCAGTGGTGCTGGAAAGTTTGTAAATTATTTTGAATATTTTTTATTTCTGCCAAGATATGATTTTAACAGCATCAGATTTTCACACAATTCCTTAAAGTAGATATGGAGAAACAGATTTAACAAATGAGACAAAAATATTATACTTGGTCATTTATTTATTGAGGACAAGTATCAATTTTTACATATCTGTGAGTGGCAAAAGTATGTGAACCTCTAGGATTAGAATTTAATTTGAAGGTGAAATTAGAGTCAGGTGTTCTCAATCAATGGGATGACATCTGGTATGAGTGGGCACCTTGTTTTATTTAAAGAACATGGATCTATCAAAGTCTGATCTTCATAACAAGTTTGTGGAAGTGTATCATGGCATGAACAAAGGAGATTACGGAGGATCTTAGAAAAAGGGTTGTTGATGCTCATCAGGCAGGAAAGGGATACAAAACCATCTTTAGAGTTTGGACTCTACCAATCCACAATCAGACAGATTGTGTACAAATGGAGGACATTGAAGACCATTGTTACCCTCCCCAGGAGTGGTTGATCAACAAAGATCACTCCAAGAGCAAGGAATGTAATAGTCTGCTAGGTCACAAAGGAACGCAGGGTAACTTCTAGGCAAATTAAGATCTCTCTCACAGTGGCTAATGTCAATGTTCATGAGTCCAGTATCAAAAAAAACACTGAACAACAATGGTGTACATGGCAGGGTTTCAAGGAGTAAGACACTCCTCTCCAAAAAGAACATTGCTGCCCATCTGCAGGTTGCTCAAAATCATGGCAACAAGCCAGAAGGCCATTGGAAAACTGTTTTGTGGAGAGATGAGACTAAAATATAACTTTTTGGTTTAAATTATATGCGTTGTATTTGGCTAAATGAAAACACTGCCTTTCAGCATAAGATTATTCCCTCTATGAAACATGGTGGTGGTAGTATCATGGATTGGGCCTGTTTTGCTGCATCTGAGCCAGGACCGCTTGCCATCATTGATGGAACAATGAATTCTGAATTATACCAGCAAGGAAAATCTCTTGAATCTCAAGAGATAGTGGGTCATGCAGCAAGACAACAACCCTAAGCAAAAAAGTATTTCTACCAAAGAATGGTTAAATAAATTAAATATTTTGGAATGGACAAGTCAAAGTCCTGACCTTAATCCAATTGAAAGTTTGTGGAAGGACCTGAAGTGAGCAGTTCATCTGAGGAAACCCACTAACATTCCAGAGTTAACCCATTTACTCCTAAAACGCCTGCTAAAAACGCCTATAAAAACCTATGTTATTCTAGGATGAATATCCTTATCGCCTGAGGGTTTTCTGAAAAAATACTAAGAATTGTCCACGTCTACCAAAACCTTAATATCTAAGCCTCTGTAGCACATAGAAACATGAAACAAAATTCATTTTTAAGGTAGGAATCACAGGTTTTATTTTATCATGCTCTCTTAGCACTAACATACAAACACATTTTTCTAAAAATTCTCAAAGTCAGATGGAGAATAAAAAATAAATAAATCAATTATATAAAATATAATAAATCACATTTTAAACATGCCAACACACTGAACAAGGCATCTTGTTATGATATAAAGGTGGGGAAAGTCCTGAGGTTGAACTGGGAACAGTCTCAGTCTTTGAGCTCCATGGCTCACATCTCTCCTCTGGCTGTTGAACAGCATTATCCTCACACGGACAGACAGACACTGACACACACACAGACACACACACAGACACACACACAGACACACACACACACACACAGACACACACAGACACACACACAGACACACACACAGACACACACACAGACACACACACAGACACACACACTCAGATAAATCATTGGTGGCGAAGGACGTGGTACATGAAGCACTCGCGGTGCAGAGGAACGTTACACTGCCTGCACCCCATCAGAGTTGACCCAGGACGCACGATGCCGCAGTGCTTCAGAGAACACTCCCTGCAGGTCTTCCTCCTGTTGTTGATCTGGACCAGGTCATGCTCAGCAGAAGCTCCAGTTGGGCTGGTGGGGAGCACATTGGGAGCACTTCTCGCAGTGACAGGGATGATCAGCTCCTGGGTCAGATCCTCCAGCCAGTCCTTGTAGCCGCCCCTTCTGTAATTCCACTCGGC
>JACXGM010018127.1:0-19270 GCA_016801145.1 Umbra pygmaea | reverse complement strand
ATTTTGGAGCATTTCATGCTTCCATCTGCTGAAAAGCTTCATGGAGATGAAGATTTCATTTTTCAGCACGGCCTGGCACCTGCTCACAGTGCCAAAACCACTGGTAAATGGTTTACTGACCATGGTATTACTGTGCTCAATTGGCCTGCCAACTCTCCTGACCTGAACCCCATAGAGAATCTGTGGGATATTGTGAAGAAGAAGTTGAGAGACGCAAGACCCAACACTCTGGATGAGCTTAAGGCCGCTATCGAAGCATCCTGGGCCTCCATCACACCTCAGCAGTGCCATAGGCTGATTGCCTCCATGCCACACCGCATTGAAGCAGTCATTTCTGCAAAAGGATTCCCGACCAAGTATTGAGTGCATAACTGAACATAATTATTTGAAGGATGACTTGTTCTTTTTTTTTGTATTACAAACACTTCTTTTATTGGTCAGATGAAATATGCTAATTCTTTGAGATAGGAATTTTGGGTTTTCATGAGCTGTATGCCAAAATCATCAGTATTAAAACAATAAATGACCTGAAATATTTCAGTTGGTGTGCAATGAATCTGAAATATATGAAAGTTTATTTTTTATCATTACATTATGGAAAATAATGAACTTTATCACAATATGCTAATTTCTTGAGAAGGACATGTACTAAAACACTTAATGTGAAAAAGCTTCACGTGGTTTTAATGTACCTAAACAATGGTCAATCATCACCAAATTTCTCATGGCCATATCTTGTTATGAACACTTAAGCCTGTCAAAATAACTAAACCGAAATCCAACGATTATAGAAGTTTTCTTCTTCATTGGCTCCTATGGCGAGGAAAAGGCTTAAGGGGATTTAATGTACCTAAACAACAATCAATATTAACCACATTTCTCTCTCATATTGCTCATCATAACCATTGAAAATTATAAAAACAACTAACACAAATTCCAATTATTTTATATATTTTAATTTGCTGATCCAAAAAAATTATCCGATCCGTGACCCTGATCCGAGGAACAATCCGATCCATGAGTTTTTTGATCCGTTGCACCCCTAATTCATGTGTGGGGTTGTTTCTCAGCCAAACGAGTGGGCTCACTCAATTTTTCCTAAGAACACAGCCATGAATAAAGAAGGGTACCAACACATCCTTCGAGAGCAACTTCTCCCAACCATTCAAGAACAGTTTAGTGATGAGCAAATGCATTTTCAAGCATGATGGAGCACCTTGCCATAAGTGATAACTAAGTGGCTTGGGGAACAAAACATCAAAGGTTTGGGTCAATGGCCAGGAAACACCCCAGACCTTAATCCCATTGAGAACTTGTGGTTTATCTTTAAGAGGCGGGTGGACAAACAAAAACCCACAAATTCTTATAAACTCCAAGCATTGATCATGCAAGAATGGGCTAACATCAGTCAGGATGTTGCCCAGAAGTTAACTGACAGCATGCCTGTGTGGATTACAGAGGTCTTGGAAAAAAAAGCACTGCACATATTGACTCTTTGCATAGACTTAATATGTTGTCAATAAAAGCCTTTGACACTTATGGAATGATTGTAATTATACTTCAGTATACCATAGTAACTACTGACAAAAAAATCTAAAATCACTCAGGCAGCATACTTTGTGGAGACCAATACTTGTCATTCTCAGAAACTTTGACCACGACAGTACAGTTGTGCTCATAACTTTGCATAACCTGGTATGTGAAATATCAGCATTAGGGCTGAAACGATTCATCGAGTTCCTCGATTCACTCGATTAGAAAAATTCCCAGGCAAAAACTCTGCCTCGAAGCCTTGTTAAATTCCACTGTACGTTACGCGCAGGGATCTAATTGTTTCACACGGACCGTTGTTCAATGTTCAGGAAGCACACCGTGATACATTTTCAATTTAGTTGGCGCGATTGTGGAGAATAAAGATGTCCATAAACGGCAGAGAACGTCTAAAGTTTGGGATCATTACAAACTTAAAAAGGAAGAGAACAAGGTGCAATGTGTCTACTGCAAAGTAGACCTGGCATACCACAACAGTACGACTTCAATGATTCAGCATATGAACTGCAAACATCCACTCAATGTTTCACAAAGCGTCGCTGAAACAAGGTAACGTAGCCTAAGCCTATACATTGATATTCACTGATTTTAATCCCATACTGTATTTGCAGCGATGTCGTGATGGGGTTTGACTAGATATGATGTTTAGCTTTGATGTTTTTAAGTAGTTAACGTATTCACGTTCAATTGCAAGAGATTATAGCCTAAAAAAGAACCCCTTCACACACACACACACGCACCCTAGTCTCCCTCACGCGCCAGTCAGACCAATTCCGGCAATGTATCACATGTGCGTAAACTTTTATGTAGCCACGCAACAATAATTTCAAAATGCATTCACTGTATATACCGGGACGTGATGGAGAAACAAATATCGTATTGCAGTCTTTGCAAGACTGTGTTTGTATGTCACGTCTGCCAAATGCAACAAATGCTTCTCCAGATCCACTCGTACTTTTGGGGAAGACAATTATAATCAGCTACCAAATTAATTAACCATTGAACATCTTCAATTAACAAAAAATACAATACTACAAAACATGCTAATATACTTCAACTAACCTAAGTAAAAAACAAAATGCTGTTCTTTTTCTATTTTACAAAATGCATATTTGCAATAAAACATTCCCCTTTTCAAAGCTACACTATGTGTAGGTGTCACCAACGCATGCAATTTAAAGCATCTGTTCGATTTTTCGAACGGATGCTTCTCCTAAAATGCACCGCAATGCAAGTGATGCAAGCCAAATGCAGTGTTCTATTGAAAATGAATGTATGTATTTCTGGCGTACCAAACTGCAATGAAGCAACTGGTCTGACTGGGCACTCACTCACTCACTCACTCACTCACTCACTCACTCACTCACTCACTCGTGTGGGTAATTTGTAATAGGTGCAATCCTTTTTTGTAATGTTGTATTTAAGAAGACAACTAATGCCAAATGGCCTTTACTATTTAAGTTTGTAATCATAGTTTTACATGTTATACATGTTTTACAGTAAGTTGACTTAACTGTATTGTTATAGAATTGTTGGCACTGGCACTTATAAACACTAAATGGGTAGAAATTGCAATAAATAGGCTTAGTTTTGTAGCCAAATGTTGGAGTTCGAATAAATACCTTTTTTTTTAAATAAAAACCAAATGCTTGATAATTTTACAGCCACAATTTTCAGTATGCATTATTTGTTTTGGTTGATTAAAAACACAAGAAAATGTATCCGATTAATCGATCGATTAAGTGCTAGATTAATCGATTACAAAAAGAATCGATAGCTGCAGCCCTAATCAGCATTGACTTTGACAATATGACTGTTCTTGCAAAAAATCTTTATAAACCCTGATCAAATGTTAACAGTGTATGTTTGGCCTTGCTATAGACACACAAGTTGACACACACAGGTTAAAATGGCAATTAAAAATTAATTCTGGAAAAAGACTGTGTGGTTGTTTTAAGGAGCACAAAACCACAATACTTGAACAAAAATCATTTTTTCTGCATCATCAAGTTGCCAGAAAGGTACAGCGTTTGAGCCACAAAAAAGCCTGGTTACAACATGCCGTACAGTACAGCAGTTACTACATATATTAAACAGTTTTACTATCCCAAAACTGGGAACAAATACAAAATTCATAGTTTTATTAATTGTAGCATGGTATCTTCCGCCCGTGCCGTTATTATTCTTATGATGAAAGATTTGCTATGCGTAGCAGACTTCGTTTAGACGTTAAAAAAATACATGTATTTTAGAGACAAGATAGTAATTTAATCTACTGTCTGTTGTAAAATCATTGTTGAATTTGTATAGAGACCATCAGAACTCGAACAAGAGGCTAAACACTTTAACAAAGCTAGTGGCACAGCAGACATTGTTTTCACATAAAAAATAAAAGTATTTTAGAGACAATATAGTAAATACTCATTGTGTTAGTTCTAGGGCCACTATTCAGTAGGATCTTATCTCATCCAGTATGAGTGTATGGATGTGTCATACTTTTTACACACTATTGCGCATATTGCTCAAAATGTTGGAGTCAATGAGTTTAAATGTTTAAATTATGTTACATACTCTCACCTAAAGGATTATTAGGAACACCTGTTCAATTTCTCCTTAATGCAATTATCTACTCAACCAATCACATGGCAGTTGCTTCAATGCATTTAGAGGTGTGGTCCTGGTCAAGACAATCTCCTGAACTCCAAACAGAATGTCAAAATTGGAAGGAAAGGTGATCTAAGCAATTTTGATCGTGGCATGGTTGTTGGTGCCAGATGGGCCGGTCTGAGTATTTCACAATCTGCTCAGTTACTTGGATTTTCACACACAACCATTTCTAGGGTTTACAAAGAATGGTGTGAAAAGGGAAAAACATCCAGTAAGCGGCAGTCCTGTGGGTGAAAATGCCTTGTTGATGCTTGAGGTCAGAGGAGAACGGGCCGACTGCTTCAAGCTGATAGAAGGGCAACTTTGACTGAAATAACCACTCGTTACAACCGAGGTATGCAGCAAAGCATTTGTGAAGCCACAACACGCACAACCTTGAGGCGATTGGGCTACAACAGCAAAAGACCCCACCGGGTACCACTCATCTCCACTACAAATAGGAAAAAGAGGCTACAATTTGCAAGAGCTCACCAAAATTGGACAGTTGAAGACTGGAAATATGTTGCCTGGTCTGATGAGTCTCGATTGCTGTTGAGACACTCAGATGGTAGAGTCAGAATTTGACATAAACAGAATGAGAACATGGATTCATCATGACTGTGCAGGCTGGTGGTGGTGGTGTAATGGTTTGGGGGATGTTTTCTTGGCACACTTTAGGCCCCTTAGTGCCAATTGGGCATCGTTTAAGTCCCACGGCCTACCTGAGCATTGTTTCTGACCATGTCCATCCCTTCATGGCCACCTTGTATCCATCCTCTGACAGCTACTTCCAGCAGGATAATGCACCATGTCACAAAGCTCTAATCATTTCAAATTGGTTTCTTGAACATAACAATGAGTTCACTGTACTGAAATGGCCCCCACAGTCACCAGGGGCCTCATTTATAAAACTTTGTGGTGGATTTGCGTCAAAAGTGGCATACGGACAAAATATAGGACGTGCGTACGCAAAGTAAAATTCAGATTTATAAAACCGTGCGCACGCACGTCCTACGCCGTTTTCCGTTTATAAATCACAATCGACTCTAAATGTGGCGCAGCTTTTGCGGCTGCATGTCACGCCTATAATTGCCCATAAACAGTCAGTGAAACAACCCGAAATTAATATTCATTGATTGAGAAATCATGGCAAACCGAGAGAGGAAAACCAAGAAAAGAAACTTCACTCAATGTGAAGTAGAAAATATTGTTGGCGAGGTGGAAAAGAGGAGGAAAATGTTGTTTGAAGGGCAAAGTGTGCCTATTACCAATGCCGAAAAGGCGTTAAGAGTGGCAAAAGGTTGCAGACAGTGTAGTAAAGTCGGACCGTGGCCCAAATAAAAAGTGGTCAGATATCAGTCGATGTCAAAGCGTCTGGCGCTTCATCGCGAAAGTGTGTCTGCCACGGGTGGGGGAAAATTGGTTACATTACAGCGACATGTCTGCATCATAAATTATTTGGACATTGGTCGAATGAAAATGCTTTCGATTAATGAAAGCATTTTAATTCTCATTTGGTGCCCTTATTATGGCAACATGAGTGCAGTCAATAGCACCGATTACATATGGGAATCCGGACATAGCTGCTAATTGCGCTTTTTGTTTGCCTGTTCACCCGCAGTGTAAGGAAACTTTATGCAATCATGCGACACACCAATTACACCTATTAACACGTCTGGCATAACCCGGCTAAGGGTTGGCTGTGAAATCCCAGACCTGTCAGCCAATTCGCTCTGGAAAGTGCCAGCGCCAGAAATCCAAGTGTTGTAAGGACTTGAAGTGAGACTGGCACGGCGTGGTTTCTCCGAGTACTCCTCTGTAACGCTGGGCCCAATAGAGCAGAGGTCCAACAGGACGCCCAGAGGAAATCGGAACCGGCTCATAAGCACCATGATTCCGTAGTTGATGACATTTATGAACACAACTTTCCCCAGTTGGTCAATGAAGACATCTATCTAATCTAATGTATGTCTGCTCCGCCAGACGGACGCATCGACAAGGATATGTTTTAAACATTATTTTGTTTACCATATTATTTATGAGGATGAATTACATAACATGGCAATATAATTACAGAAAATGGTTGAGTGTTCTTTTTGCAAATATGTCTTGGTTTGCATTTAAGTTGGCTACAATCTTGTTTTATTTAATTTGTATTCCACCACAGGCTGTTGATTGTAAGAATGGCTTTGTGAAATGTTCATATTATTAATGAGAGGCAGTATTTCGATGTTGTTTAGCTAAACAACGGTCTGCAGTTTCAGACAGCTTCACGTGTTTCACACATCTGCCGGCGGTGTCACCATTTCTCATTTCACCCGTTTTTGTGCGTACGCATGGGTCAGAGTTTCCGTGAAGGACCGCACATTTTCCCGTCAAGTTTGCTTTTTATAAATCCCAATTATTGCGCAGAGAGCGGCATACGCCTTCTTCTGTGTGTACGCCACGTTTATAAATGAGGCCCCAGATCTCAACCCAATGCAGCATCTTTGGGTTGTGGTGGAACGGGAGCTTTGTGCCCTGGATGTGCATCCCACAAATCTTCATCAACTGCAATATGCTATCCTATCAATATGGGCCAAAATTTCTAAAGAATGCTTTTATCACCTTGTTGAACCAATGCCACGTAGAATTAAGGCAGTTCTTAAGGCGAAAGGGGGTCAAACACAGTATTAGTATGGTGTTCCTAATAATCCTTTAGGTAAGTGTATATGCCTTCCTAAAAACTGTTAGATGAATACTGTAGATAGCACCCATATTGACATAAAAGCCCCACCAAAAAATAGTACAGTAGCTTATATGAATCATACCACATTCTACTCAATTTATTACTGAAACGCGGAAAATATGCTTCTAAATATGTTGCATGAGGTTAAAATACAAATATTTCAGCAGGACAAATATCATGGCATTTATTTAGGCTACATTATGGTGCTATTATGGATTGGATGCCTATTATCATTTGTTGAAAACATTAGTTTGAAGAAAAGCATATTTCTCAATGCAATACAATTCTCTCCTTAGCGACGTTTTACTTTAATACAGTTTTCTATAGAACCACTTGTTCTAATTTCAATTAGGCTCTCCAATAATTTGTTTGTCCAATAATTGATTGACCTAAATTATTTTCAAAAATGCTAAAATATCCTGGTGGTAATATTTTAAGCTTATATCTATATCAACGGGTGTGTGATCTACTGTGTGTATTGTTGTTCTTCCTTTTTTAACTTTATTGTACTTAGCTTAACATATTTTTTCAGTTTGTATAATTTGATTTGCCTACTGAATGTCTTTTCTCATGTACTCAATAAAAACACATAATTATAGTTTCTGGTTAAATGCCAATTATTTTATATTTTACATTGTGTTGTTATTTAACACTAGTTGGTGATTATTTTTTTTGGAGTGAGACTGGGCTATTCAAACAAAAAGAAATCACTCAAAATGTATAGGCCAGTTAAAATATTGAAATACACGTTGAATCACAAGTTTTTTTGTATACCCACTAACATCAATGAGGGTACGCCACTGTGGAAATAGCCGGTTTCATCTTATCAGCATGTGGGGGGTTGGGTGTTTGACATTTGTAACACAATGACTAGCTGAGTGCCCACCAATCCAGGTCTGGGTAAGGGGGGATTAAGTGTCACCTTTCAAAAAAAATTATGCATGCTTTTTGAGGGTGCGCACAATGCTGTTTTTTTTACACAAATCAAGATTTCTGCACGATGTACGAGGGTGTGCGTTCATCGCGGGTGCATGCTTTATGCACTAAAATACGGTAATGAAGCCCTTCATTAGTAGCATCAGGTGTACTTGAGACAACACCTGTTTTGCATATTTGTGCTGTTGTGAGGGATTCTATTCAGGGGGTTGAGTAATTCTGAAACTGATTAGTCATTATGGGTTTTCAGTTGATTTGGGGAAACCCCTTGATGCATTTTTTGTGTTGAGCTATATCAATTGCTTTTGTTTGGTTTGTTCATTGAGTGGTTTGTGCAAATAGCAGGAAGTCTAGATTTTGACAAGAAACCTTTGCAATAGTGGTTGAATAATTGTACTGCATCTGTAGATGGTGTCTCCATAGTCAATGACAGGCAAAAAAGTAGATTGGCTTGGTCGGTGAGGCGAACAGGTAAAGTACAACTGAAGCAAGTGATGCCAGACCCTGAATCGCCCCAAAAATACTAAAAGTGGGAGTGGCTAGCGATTCAGGGCCTGGAAGCATGCAAATATACAGCCATAAACATTGGGGTAAAAAAAATCCATATTCCCTTTGCTTTTAAAATGCCAAAACGTCTTTTACACTGTCAAGCAGTTTTATAATAAAATCGGATGGTGGAATGTATTTAGCACCTTGGAGAAATTGCCACATATCCATCTCCTACTGTCTTTGGTTGTTTCGCTTTCTTCCATCTGTCCAGGTAATCCAAGAAAGCCCCAAAGATGTTGCGATCAGGGCTCTGCGGAGGCCATAATCCTCTAATACAGAACTCATTGTTCTTCTTTTTCGCATAAGATAGTCCTTTATGACCTAAAACCATATGTTTGGGATCATTATCTTGCTGCAGAATGAAGCTGTGATCAATCAGATGACGCCCTGATGGTATTGCGTGATGGGTCTAGGGTGCTTAAGACATTTGCACAGTAATGTATTTAATAATCATCTGAGGTAGACATGCCATATTACAAAACAACAATTGGATTTACTCTAACGGGGTGTCATTGCTATGCACAATGAAATTCACAACAAGGTAATTAATTCTGTAATTTGGTGATTTTTTTTCTTTCTAATTAACATAGGTAAAGCAGAATAAAAAATTATACTACCAATAACCTCAAAATCAATTCCTGCCATTGTGAAACTACACAACATTCTTACGAGAACAGAAGCACTTTGAGAAAGGAAAGTAGAGTCCCAGCTGATCGATGCAGTGCCTATTAAGGTTAAAAGCAGCTGATGTGCTACGGCAGTCCTCTCAGTACAAAAAGCCCCTTGCATCTTGTTTCTACACCAGCAAGCCCGCTTCCCAATGAAAACCCTGTTCCAGTTCGACACAACGTACAACCTTTCTAGGTATGCAACAGGCAGCTGTTTGGAATGTGGGCCTGTTGAGCTGTCACAGGAGATATGATAACGAGGTGGTTTGACATTAAAATGAGAGGATTGGAAAAGTGAGGGGGCGACTCGACCCGTTCACCTACCACTCCCAAAATAGCTCCCGTTGGATGACAAAAACCGCATGCACACACTCACTGTCAAAATGACTGCAGTCAACCTTTTATAGCTATTTTATGTTAAACTAACTAAACAAAAGTGAAATATTGGTATGTGCTTATGCACACGTAGCGGATGCAGTCATCTCGGTAATGTATTTGGGAGCTGGATGTTCTAGTCTCTTCGCTCTTACCAGCCGCAACATCCTTGCCTTAGGCAGTCTATATGTCTGTACACACACACACACACACACACACACACTTATGCAGAGTAAGTGTCACAAACATAGCTAGCCTACCCACCGCCTGCTGACTCTGAGTCTAACAAGCCAAGCTCAAAGTGAATCGCTGTTGATTTGGAGGGAGAGTTATGCAAATATTTATCTAGTATTTCCTTCTAACAAATTCTTAGCTGGTTCTTCCGAATTACAGCCCCCAAACTTCACTCTAAATTATGAAAGTTAGAATGACTGCCTAATACGATCATTTTCTTTTAAATATATCATCCAGAAGTATTTGATAAAGAGCACAGCAACTTGCCTATTTACAAGGAAGTACATCTACCGATAAATTGATAATAACAGACAGCCTAGTAGATAGAGTACAGGTATCAAAGTCATTCCATTGGACGGTAGTCTGCAGGTTATGGCTCCTACTTCTCCTTATTTGATTTCCTAAGGTCAGTAATTACAGTTCTGCTCAAAAGTTTGCAAACCCCTGGAGAATTGTAAATGTACCATTTTAAAAGAAAACACAAGTAAGCAGGCTAAACAATTTGTTTTCATTTCTCATGGGATTCATATTCAACTGTAGGTCATACCTAGGGCTTGATATTAAGTTTAAGTCTATTTTTTACTTGGCAAAAACGATGGCAAAAACTACTTGTCCGAAGCAAAAGTTATTTTTCATTAACATGCATGTCTGTATTTCTGGGAAACAAGCAATTGGCCTACATGTCTCTCCTGTGTCATGTCATAACCAGGGAATGTAATGCATTTAAGTGTCTCCCTTGTATTCAGGAAAGGATTTTTGCAATGGCACCAAGGTCATCGGCCAGGGCATTAAGGCCATCTAGAATAAATAGCCAGCTCAATTGCCTTACCATAGGTGGACTCTAATCAGTTTGTGGAACATCTCAAGGATGATCAGTGGAAACAGGATGCACCTGAGCTCAATTTTGAGTGTCATGGCTGTGAATACTTATGTACATGTGCTTTTTTCATTTTTTATTTTAAATAAATTTGCTAAGATTTCAAACACACTCTTTCACATTGTCATTATCGGGTATTGTTTGTAGAATTTTGAGGGAAATAATAAATTTAATCCATTTCGGAAAAAGGGTGTTACATAACAGAATGTGGAATAAGTGAAGTGCTGTGAATAATTTCCGGATGAACTGTGTCACTTGCTATCTTGAAACTGACTTTTTTTTCAAGCAGTTGCAGTTAAAACTCAAACAGGCTGGGAGATAAACTTAGCCACTGTGGTTGGTGGATGCCCAAATTTTACCAGCCAATTCTCCCAATTAAAATATATAAAATAATCTTTCTATATATGTTCTATATTGCTTCAATACATCAAATTCATTATTAATATGTCTTATTGATATAAGCAAATTACAAAACGGACAAGTTTAAGAGGTAAAACTGTACTGTTGTAACCTATTCCACAATGTTTTTTAATCAGCATTTCATTTTACATTTGTAAATTTGTTTTTATATCAAGCTTACCAATCACAGATCTTACAGCTGTGTCGCTGTGACACGTAGTTTCAATTCTGGAGAGGTGCACGTCAGCTACGGTGCAGGGTACAGTGCAGGCAGCTAGCTATGGCATAGGCTATGGCGTAACATTAGAAGTATAAATTGGGCTTTAGGCTCGTTGTCTTGCTGGAATGTCCAAGAGCGTTCCATTCACAGGTTTCATGCAGAAGAATGCAAATTGTCTGCCAGTATTGTCCATAACACGCTGCATTCATCTTGCCATTAATTTTCACAAGGTTCCCCGTGCCTTTAGAGCTCACACACCCCCAAAACATCAGTGAGCCACCACCATGCTTCCCAGTGGGGATGGTTTTCTATTCACTATAGGCCTTGTTGACCCCTCTCGAAACATAGCGCTCATAGTTGTGACCATGAAGCTCTATTTTGGTGTTGTCACTCTAAAGTACAGTGTGCCAGAATATTGTAACCAGGATTTTTGCGGCACTGGCACAGTAAAGACTTCTTTCTGGCAACTCAACCATGCAGCTCATTTTTGTTTAAGAATCGTTGTGTTGTGCTCCTTGAAACAACCACACTTTTTTCAAGAGCAGCCTGTATGTCTCCCGAGTTTACTTGTGTTTTTCTTTGTATCCCGAACAATTATTCTGGCAGTTTTGGCTGACATATTTCTTGGTCTACCTGACCATGGCTTGGTATCAAGAGATGCCTGAGTCTTCCACTTCTTATTAAGTGATTGAACAGTACTGACTGGCATTTGCAAGGCTTTGGATATCTTTTTATATCCATTGCCAACTTTATGCAGTTCCAGTATCTTTTGACGCAGTATTTTGACAGTTCTTTTCTGCTCCCCATGGCCCAGTATCTAGCCTGCTCAGTACATCCACATGAGAACTAACAATCTCATTGACTCTTTATACACAGACACTAATTGCCATTGAAAATGCCACAGGTGTGGAAAATTAATCTTTAATTGCCATTTTAACCTGTGTGTGTCACCTTGTGTGTCTGTAACAGAAGAAAAACATTGAAGGGTATGTACAACTTTTGATTAGGGCCATTTGGGTGTTTTCTGTTATCAGTATGTTTTACAAAGGAGCCAAACAACTATATGATAATTAATTGCTTCATATAATCACAATCCTTATATAACAGTCTGATTTTTTTGCATGAACAGTCAAATCAATGATGAAATAGTGGGTACATGTTCATGTGCTGCTACAATTAGTCTATTTTGGGTAATAGACTCTAGTGAATGATTTTCAAATGTACTTGTTTTTTTACATAAGACACTGACAATCTATTAAATCAATTTGTGTACAGCGTGTTAAGGTTTTTAATAATCAGTTTTTGTGAAAAACATGTTGAACGTGTTGTTTTTGCTATCACATACTCCTATTGTTTCTTTACACACAATACAATTGCATTTGGTTACATTTCACTAGCTTTATAATGAATTCACACTGATTATTGCAATGAAATAAAATTAGCACTATTATTTTGATATTAAATATCTGAGTAGGGCCCTATGGTTTCCGCGTTGCGGAAAACACGGACGGAATCGCGGAATCTATCCATAAAACGGAATCTCACGGAATTTGCATATTTTCGAGTAATCTACATATATTTTTTCTATAATCCAAATATATTCCAGTAATATTAACAACTGTCCTAATACAAAAGGCAGCAAATATGGAAGTTAATTTGCACTCTATATATAGGCTATATGCAGTGTGTTTCTCTACCGAACTTGGCCAGCATGCGCTCCGTCATATCAACGTTGTAATCCACTTGATAACTGACAGCTTTTAACAACGGTATTCACGCCATTCTAAATTTTCCAATCAGACAACGCTTGTTTGTTCTCCATTCAATCACTTATCCAAATGCATATAACTAGGAATAGGCTACTATGTTCCTTCGTCTGAAGCAATTCTCTGACAGTCTTGCTAATCAGGCAGCTCGCACTCAGGTAGAGCAAGGTCGAACTAGCGGGACTGCTGCTGAATGTTATGGCTTTGTCCACACGATTGCGCCTGATACAACTTCTTTTAATAAAGTTTATAAATATTTTTGTTTGTCGTTGTTCCACTTTTCTTCCATATATTAGGAAATCTTTGTCTACTCTTATTTTATTTTTTGGGTAGATTCATCTGTAAGAAGAAATAATGTGTTATTAACATGACTAATATTTCATGAAATAGCCTTCTGCCTGTCTAGAAATAAGTACTTTGATCATATGGAAAGTAAATTTGGCCTACCTGGCAATGATTGTGCAAACTGTACAGCAAAATTCTCTATAGCTATTTTAGGTTCGGGTGCGGGCTTCTGAATGCAACTTTTGTCCAAATCACGGAAATTGAAAAAAAATTAAACAGAATTGGCCAAAAAATAACACAGATTTCTTTGGGCCCTATCTGAGTTTGTGTTGCCGGCATTATATAGTGTTGCCAGGCGAACGGGCTCTGGAGTACATTTCATATCGCGATATGCATATCGCCAATCCCTAGTAGACAGTAGGCCCTATGTGGAATGAGTTTGACACACCTGATCTGGGGGTGTCAGATGGCCCAGTGGGAGTTACAATTGTAGTTGGAAGGTTGCTGTTTCGATGCCAGACTGTGCCACATGTTATTGTGCCTGTGAGCAAGGCACTTTACCCCAAGTTACTCCAGGGGGATGTCTAGATAGGAGAATCTGGTAAATGACAAAAATGTAAATGATCTATAGCCCACTGTGACCTAAAGACTGCTAGATAAGATCCTAAAGGAAGCATTTTCCTTTTGTTAATTCGTTAATAAATGTGCAGTTCTAATAAAATATTTTCACGAGGAAATAATGAGATGTGACCAACTCTTCAATCTTACCATGCAATTATAACGTTTGATAGAATGCATTACAAACATGAAGTGTATTCCAAATATTACAAAACATTCTCATTGAGTTCAGCAGCAAAGCATAAGCAAGTGTGGTGTAAACTCAAAAATGGCCCTCGAAGCCATCCAACCCTCTAATCTGGGACTTACATAGACCTGGTACGCTAGGTGGGTGAAGTTAATGAGGTAGAACAGAAAAACTGCTGGATCCAGCCCGCGTAGGATAAGATTTGAAAACCCCTGGTGTTTGGTATATGGCCAACTATATGTCCACAACATACTGGTTCAATTCCCGATTGTGTCAAATTTCATTGTGCCCTTGAGCAATGCACTTTACCGATAAGTACTCCCTGGTGACATCTGTTCTTAACTGACATGACTTGAACCCGGCAGTCATTGGTCCACTTAAAGTTTCTATGAGTTGTCCATTGAGAGATACCATTATTAGAGTGGTTATTTGTGGCCTTCTGGGTAAATGGGTTTTGCCTCTGACCTCTCTCACTAACAAGGTGTTTTAACCTACAGAACTCTAGTTGACTGGATGTGGTTTGTTCATCGCACATCTCTCTGTAAACTCTAGAGACTGTACTGTGGTGTGTGAAAATTCCAGGAGGTCAGCTAGCACAACCCTACTGCACTCACACATTTCTAATGGTTGGTTAAACAAATAAACCTCTGGACTACATCTGCATACTTTACATGTTGAGTTGCAGCCACATGATATTGTTTGTCTATGAGCTAATGGACAGGTGTACATAATAAATTGGCCACATGAATACCATGATTTTACCCCTAAAGGCTGTACACAATGTGATGATTCCAATTCCAGATGACATCCCATTTGTAGATCTGAAAGAATTGGATAAGATGGCTGTAAGCATTATGGTCTATCTGTTTATTATCTTCTCTCCATATTGACTTGAGGTTTAACAAAACATTAGAATTTGAGGTAAGGGTTGATTTAGGATTGGTGTTACACAAAGTTCATAGGCCATACGATACACCACCCCATTCAAAGCAATTGATAAAGTACATGTACCTAACAAACTGGCCACCAAGTGTAGTTTAAACATACTTAGCAGGGTTTGAAATTAAATTCTATGGCCACCAGACCTTTGGACTAGTTAGTATTTTCTTTCAGTTTTTACTGAGAGCAAAATCTATTTGGCCGAAGCAGAAGTTTCAAGTATAGCGATTAACTTACATGTCTGCAGTTCCAGGGAACAAACAAACAATTTATCTCTTGCTCTGTGTTATCTTTAACCATTTTGGGACAAATTTACTTTGTGTTTTAATCCTTGTATTCAGAGAGGGATTTCTGTGAGGGCACCTAGGCCATCAGCCAGGGTATTAAGGCCATCTACAAAGAAGAGCTCATTCAATAGCTTTCAAAAGCAACATCACATTTACAACAGGACCCTTAAACTTATGTTTTGTTCAAACAGCCACTGTGGTGGGTAGATAAAAAAATTATACAAGGCACTGGTAAGATCTTTTTCCAGCCAATATATTTGATAAATGTTTCTCAAATAATATGTGTATTCCCAGTTAAAAGTACCATAGTCAATGTTTAAAGAAATCAAGCAGTATACTAAGTCTTTTAACCAAACCAATAGCTGTGACAAAAGGTTTTAGCTACTGCTTTAATGTTACCATGGTAATGGAATCTATTTGTCTGAGAATATCTGTCACTTGAATCTGACTACTCTTCTCTAGCAGTTGCACTTTAAACTCTAACCAACAATCAGATACCAACATGCATGTAAAAGAACCAAAGTCAGAAACAGACAAACATGAGATTAAGATCACTTAAAGATGTAATCTGTCACTTTTGCAATTAAAAAAATAATGTTTTAAACTTCCCATGTAGCAATCTCCTGTATGCATCAGATACCGTTCCATGCAGGGTTTTTCTATAAAGCAGCAATCACAGATCAAATTAACTGAATAAATGTATCATTAGGTTTTGTCGGACTGATGTTTACGAATAACGTTGTTGGCCTTTCAGAGTAAAAACCTCCACGCTCCAGACTGCAGCAGTATCCAACATATACGGTAGCTAATTAGCACACATTTGTATGTGAACAACAATCTGAAAATGTTGAAGGTCTTTAAAAAATAACCTCACCCGGTTCATACATGTTTCAACATCACCAACTGAAAGAAAGCACTCTGAAAAAATAATCCTTTGGTGAGAAACCAGTGTTGCTATTTAGCCTGTTTTGTTCAGACCACAATTAACTAGAGGTCTTCAATGCATGAAAATATTTTCTACCAGAACCAGATTTGAATAAATACATTTCTGGCAACAGAGACCTGCTCCGAAAAGTACCATAGAAAAAATGTACCAACAGACCCATGCCGTTTCGGATCAAAAAGCCCATTTGATACCGAAAGTAGAGAAAAAAATGTATCTTTACAGCTGGATAAAAACGACTAAACAAGCAAAAACAGAATGTAGCCTACATATTCTTAAAAATAATCACACCTAACCAAGTAACAAAAAGATAATATAGTTGTTCTGTGAGTATCCTAATCACGTTGATTAGCTGTTTAAATGGCAAGCCAAACACACCATCAGTCACTTTATCACTGCAGTCGCTTATAGTTTGTGTTAAGTGCTGTTCAGATCGGTTTCTATCCAACATATGGAGCATTTTAAACTCAGTGTTGGCTACACTCTCGAAAGTCTGACTCTTTAAAACAAATAACCTAGAAGGATGTTTTTTCGTGGGCTACCTTCCCATATAGTGTTTCGTTGGCTACCAAGCAGAAGTGTAATTTTGAATGCCAAGACTAACTTTGAATGAAATTGTCTACAGGCCCTTAGATATGAGTGAGACGAAGAGAGACAGCTTACCTGTTAGTTGTTTTTTGATCGGGACTGGGAGATTCCAAATGTAAACAGATTTTGTGTAATCTACATAACTGCATTAAATACATTCAGAATTAATCTATTAGCGTAATTTCAGGGTAAACACTGACCAAAATGTCACCCTGCGCACAGGGCTAATTTGCATATATGCTTGCTATGATTGGCTATGGGCACAGCCCATGGTCTCGGTAGACTGACATTTTCATTACTTCAAAGATTTAACAAGACTGGTCCTTCGGGTCCAGTCGGTAAATACATAATTGCATGTATCCCAGAACCGTCACAATAATGACACAGCTGACCCAGATCCGAGACAAAAACATAAATATTAGGAGTCCTGGGTCGGACCTTGTGTTTTCAGGTAAGGTGGCTCCAAAGCACTCATGAACAAACTGTACAGCCTTTCAAGTGATATAGGAGGGACATTGTGAAATATCACTGAAAACCTGTACAAAACAGGAAACACTGCTTAAACAGAATGACAGTTTTGTAAAAAACAGGAAAAATTGTGACATCTTGTGCATATATCAATGCTGTGCCTGATAGGAACATCGCTGAACAATGTAATAGGGCTCAATAAATCAAAGACAACCAAGAAAAAACACCAAAAGGACTTGTAGCATGATCATTGTTTTGAGGCAAAACAAAACAGGCCAAATTTTATTTTCAGTCATGACCCAGTGTAATGTAGCCTGGTCCTACCACACTCTCGTACGTACATTTCATTTGTACAGAGAGTCTGGCCACTCTCCAATGACAAGCGTTACCTTCCTTGAAGGCGGTTACTATGTTGAAGTTTAAAACTATTGGATCTGCCATAACCAATCGCTAACATTTGGTCATGACGTACTACACTCAAACGAGCGCAAGACATAAACCTCATTGTTCTCAGCTACTCCCTCTGTTCGCTGATTGGGCCGGTAAAAAATAGTTCTGAGAAAACCAGAGAATATGCTGCAAACCCAGACGTAGTACTGAAGGAAAATGAAATATGTAGGAGGGCTGAGCCAGGCTAAGTGTAATGTAGTATTGGGGCATATTCTCTGAAAATTTAAATTCTACACCTTCTATGCCTGAATGCATATGAAACACCTAAACTGAGCTAAATACCACACAATTGTCCATCTAGTGTGTAGAACCCCTTTAAGCCAGGGGTTAACAAACCTCCTTTTGATCTAAAAAAACATTATTGCAAACAAACTGTGAAAATGATGTAGTAAGCAACAATCTAAAATTTGAATTCTTTACTTGGGGACATTATTATGATTATTTCTTATTGTATTAATAACTCATTGTTGAGCTATTTTAATGCAGGGATATGCCAGTCCATAGCCGCTTTCCGACCAAGTAGTTACAGGAACGTAGTTATAGGAACAGTCCACTTCTAAACAGTTCTACTAACTACTCTCCCCCAAAACCAGTTTTGCTATTTGCATTCGCACTGGTCAAGTGGCCATAGGAACTAGTAGGAGGGGTAAGAGAGTGACGCAAGCACCGCAACAGGCTTTTATAGCGTCGTCACTAGACTTTAGCATAGCGCCACATACAACAACATTTCACAGTTTAATGTTTGTAACACTGGGTGTATGATTGGAGATAAGTGTGTAAATTATCTTATCTCTATGCGGAGATAAATCTGGTTGTTTTCCTGGTTCCTTCAGCGGCTTGCTGTTCGTTCAGATTACGAGGCTGAAAATGACATCCAATACAATTTTTTTTAAATAATGTTGTGTTGATAATAGGGCTGAAACGATTCCTTGAATAACTCGAATAACTTGATTACAAAAATGCGTCGACACAAAATGACTTGACTCGAGGCTTCGTTTAATCAATGTTACCAACGTTGTATCGCGCACAGTGGTTCCGCACGGATGATTATTACTGTCGCACACCGGGCTCACGCTGCTAGCGACAATGACTCTCTGTCTATTTATTATATAAGCAATCCAGATTGCAAATGTAAATGGTCTTATTAAAATATTAGTAAGTAAATATGTCACACTTTTCTAATAGAGTTTAGTGGCATATTTTCGAAATGTGCAATGTTTCCTTTGTTGTTACTCGATGTTTATCGCGTTGAATCAAGCGCTATTATTCTGAAGGCTAAACTAGTAAAGGCTAGGAATCCACTAAAGAAGCTAGCTCTACACTGGTCTGGAGACACATGCGATGAAGACTGACGACACAGTCACGCAGATTACAACATGAAGAACGAGAGCGTAAGTAAATAGTGAGGGGCTGAGAGAAAAGACAGGCTGGAGAAAACGACAGAAAGTGTCCAAAGTTTGGAATCAGTTCAAACGTAATTAAAACGAAAACTCTGTACAGTGTATCCATTGCAAAATCGAACTAGCTTAACTCATTAATAGCATGACGTCAGTGCT
>JACXGM010018126.1:0-19269 GCA_016801145.1 Umbra pygmaea | reverse complement strand
CTGTGATGGGGTAGAGTCCCATCATGTCATATGGTATAGTAGAGCAGACCCCAGCAATATAAATATAACTGTCAGACTGGAGCTGTGGCATTCCTGAAAGTATGTTGAGAATCAGAGATACAGTACTGCACTTTGAAATAAGATTGAAATTCTATAAACAAATCTATATTTCTTTATATCGCTCACAGAAAAACACCCATACCAACTAATTTACCGAACAAGAGTGTCACTTAACAAATGTTTGTTGGTACATATTTATGTGTTAGTCTAATAGTCAGTGTTTCAAAATTAAGATAAAGTGTATTGGGCATAGTTTAAAGATGCATTTTTTTTATGGTCAGTGGTTAACCCTGTGATATGTGGTCTCTAAATCTGAGTCAATGGACATTTCTGGTTTCATTGTGTGGGAAAAATACAGTGGTTGCCATGGAAATGTACATTTGCTGTAAAAGACTGTGGGTGATCCAATCCGCACGGGAGGATTACTGCGTTGTTTTAATGCTATTTGTTGTCATAAAAAATGTAAAGGTTTCTGCAGACTTGACACCTGAAGGAAAAACAAAGAGGCACACACCAAAACCCCTCCCAATCACCACCACTGAAAAGGATGCCTTATAGATCATGAGTCAGTGTTCACATCCTGAAATATGTATCCGCAGAAAAGAGCCCCAACCTATTTGAAAACCAGGAAAGTCATGGTGAATTGTTTTAAGTTTTGGTGTATTACTGTACTTTTAATGCGATTAGTAGTTTTTTAACACAATAGGGAAAAAAGTGGGGAAGACAAGTCATCAGTGCTGCAGGGGTAATTCTGGTTCCCAACCACCAAGTAATTATTTGCACAAAAAGCCAATATGGATTCAAATACGTGGTTCAATCCATTAATAGTCAGCCACAAGGTAGAAAGTCCCTGGAGGGTTGGCGTGGAGTAGTGGGCTAAGATAGTCAGTGGTTCGAGCCTGACTATAGGTTCTCTGACTTTGCCCAGACCTCCAGCACAAGGAGGCGCAAATTGGCATAGCGCTCCCCAGAATTTGGGATAGATAAGCCGAATGATCTACCTTGCCACGTCACTCCCCAGTTGGGTGCAAATCGAGCGCCTGTATATTCAATCCCAAAAGTATAGCCGGTGGGCGTAATCATCCCCTACATGAACTGACGAAATGCTTCCATGTTGGATGTGAGCGCCCTTCACCATCCCTCACCTTTTTTACTGTTCCCAGTGAAACGTTAAATAAATTAGCAGTTTATGAAACCGACGCACCTGCAATTTGGGCACCAACTCTTTGGCCTCTGAAACTCTCTTAGTTGCTTCATTTTGCTTAGAAATCACAAATGTTAAAGTGCTAATTGCCTCTTTTATAGCTGTCACACATTTACTGCTAATTGGAAATCAACCTAATACGACCTGCGCAGCTATATTTGTTATTGTGATTTAGTTAATTCAAAGTAACAGTCCATCCATTTGTTGTTTCCATTATTTGATCTACTCACGTATATAGCTGTTTTCATGACAATACGTGGGAAACCGTATTCCCATTACATAGACAGACTTACAGATTTGGCCATTCAAATATCTTTCGTACATACCAATCGGTTCCAATCTGAATGTTTAGTTTAGGTATAACTTGCCAAGTTATTGAGGTTACGGTTCGGGTATTGTGAGGTTAAGGTTAGGGTTAGGTTAAACAGACTTTTTTAAATTTCATAAACATAAGAGGCTCTACATGCTTTGGAAACGTACACACAGCCTGGTATATACTGTATGTATAGGATGTTAACAGTTTGCAACCCCACAACTAAATATAATTAGCATAAAGATTGGAGTGTTCCCAATTACCTTTATGCAATGTGCTAATGCTTTAGCTATTGAACAACATCCTAATAATAGCATCAGGAAAATCAAAATGTTATCCATAATTTAAGTTGACTCTTGGGAAATAATGTTGAATTAAAGATCCCTAGCAACTAACAATCACACAATGATTTGCCATGTATTTGATAATTATTCTACATAAGGAATGTTGCCCCATGTTTGAAAGTCATTAAAATATAAAATGTTTACATGAATATTAACTCTCTCCCTCATGCGGAGAAAGAATAATAACTAATAATATTAAATAGTTATGGTGTTTTTGTATTGAAATAAATTTGGTTTTTAAAACTAAGAAATATGTTACAAACATTCTAAAAGACAATCTTTTATTGAATTGGTTACAACTGTAAATCATAGTACACACCAGTTTGGGCAACTGTTCCATAACTCCCTTCCTCTCAACTGTTTTTTTCTCTTGTGTTCAAAGCAAGTGTGAGTCTTCATTAGTTCGGACCATGTGTTTGGTACTCTTTTAGCTGAAATTGGTCTACACTTCACACAAAAGAAAAATATCAATAAACCAACCCTCTACATTGCCTTAAGAAAACAAGTCAATAGAAATGGTGTCATTTAAAAAAAAGAAATGAATTAATGTATCACACATTCTTATCCAGACTGTTATCCAATTAGGGTTAATTAGGGCCCTACTGAAAGACTGCACAGCATTTTTCTACCTTCCCGGCTCAGGGATTTGACTAAGGAACCTTTTAGTCAGTAGTCAGATGCTCTAACCACTAACAGTCATGATATGTAATACATAATACATAAATACAGTTTAATGGGGTTTCACCTTGATTAAGCTCTTTCTATCAAGCCCCGTGTTCAACAGCTACACTTAAACTCAGTCTGGGCCTTTTCTTCCAGAACAAGGTTGTTTTTTTCATTTCAATCCAGAAATGACCTTTCTGCATCAACTGTTTTGCCATTGTAGGATTATGGTGATGTTCTGAAGGCCCCAGGGTCTCGCATGCATGCTCAAGACACATCTCATTACGCTGCTCTGTAATTGTTAAACCACACAAGACCTCTTACACGATACAAAACCTTAGTATTTCAGTTTGCAGGATTCAGCAGCGTAGCTGTGCCATTCTTTTAATTGGGCCCCCAAGTCAAAATGTGCATTTGAACTTGCATTCAGGTGGCAGAAACTAGGGCTTTGAATGCAGAGGCATGGGTAGTACTGTATATACTTGTGTATAAGTTGAGAAATATTACTCATAAACTTCACTTTAAAATGCAGTCGACTTATCCACGGGTAGGTGCTAGTTTCGATAGAATGTTGTACATTGAATGCGGGGCAATTTCGAGTTACCGGTACTGCTATTGTACTTACCGGTAGCTGAACGTTGATGCTTGACGGAAATCTGATACCAAGACACATGCGTCACTTCTTCTTCTTCTTCCATGGGTTTAATGGCGGATCGCAAACAGCTTAAGGTGCATATACCGCCACCAACTGTACCGAAGAGTGGGGCCGGTCACGGCCCACCCAATTCAGGTCCACCCAACACTGTCAGCATATAATATAAATAATTCTGATATAAATCGCGGACATTTCAATTGATACCACCTACTGCAAGAGAGTGTAGGCCTAATGGCTCTCATTTTAATACACCAGAAGTAGAACTCTATTGACTGTTGACTCTTGTTTGTTTTCGAGTGACTACCGAGTACCAAGTACCGAATCGACTGTTCTCTGGGATATGTTTTCATGCTAATCAAATTTTTTTTGTGTAAACTGATAATTACCTTTATAACGCTAGTTGTGAGGGCACAGATGAAGTAAAAATAAATCACTATTTTATACCACTAACGAGGCTCAAAATAGCACTACACTTCCACGGTAGCATAATGAGGGTCCCTACATGCAAACCGAAGCATTGTGAACTTTGTAAGTGTACAGACAGTTTATTAAACATATAGTTTAAAAGACAGTACCGTTCATGTATACAGCCAGGCACCATCTTTGGATAACATACTATTATTATATAATCTATTAAATGTCATTATATTTTAAAAACGATGTTTGACGCAATTTACTTTCCATTTTCTTTTGCAAATTTATTTACTCCCTGGTTCAATTACCACAAAAATTTGACATTTTTCTAGCTTTAGCCATCTCAGAGTCTATGATACAACATCTGACTGCACTCTCACGCTTACCAAATCTTAAGACAGTGCACAATTTTTCCAAATACATCTACACAGGATTTTATGACATGCATTATTTTAAATATTCCTTTCCTTCAAACAAATTACTTTTCAATTAATTTAATGAAATAACATTTGCTATATCCTATTTTGTCACACACAGTGATAGTAGTAGTTCATTTGGTTTCGAAAACTTAATTTTGCCCTCAGGCAAAGAATTTGCCCACCCCTGCAGTAAAGTTTGTAATCAGGGGCGTCGGACTGGGGGTAAAACTAATACTGATTACCAGGTCCCAAGGGAAGAGAGGGCCCTTGAAAAGTTTGGAATATATTTTATATACAGTATATAACATGAGGGCCCATCAGGACTGCCTATGCATAGGGCCCCGAATCTTGTGCTACGCCCCTGGTTGTAATGGACCCGGTAAGAAGTCCATCAGTACTGTGTCAGGCTGTATTGGTGAGTCCATTGTGTTTTCTGGCTGGGTAGATGTAGTATCAGACAGGGGCGGATTGAAACAATAATTCAAGCGGGGAAATTGCCTCTATCCCAGGCCACCCTGTTAATTTTATTTGTTGATGTAATGGGTACCAAACTAGGTATACGCTACAATTGGCCACTATGTGGAAAAAGGTTATCCACATTACAAAATATAAATATTTGGTAAAGACCAACAATGAGTTTTGGTGATAGTCTTCTTGCTAAAATATTTATTTTATTAATTTTGTACAGTTAGACTGTTAGTTATAATTAGTTGTTGAAAACTCAAAACAGTTTAGTCTTGTTTCAGACACCTATTTTAGTCATTCTACTTTTGTTGTGTTAAATATTTTACAAAGATTTTCAACATGCAGTGCACAATATACACTCACCTAAAGGATTATTAGGAACACCCGTTCAATTTCTCCTTAATGCAATTATCTACTCAACCAATCACATGGCAGTTGCTTCAATGTATTTAGGGGTGTGGTCCTGGTCAAGACAATCTCCAAACACAACGTCAGAATGGGAAAGAAAGGTGATTTAAGCAATTTTGAGCGTGGCATGGTTGTTGGTGCCAGACGGGCCGGTCTGAGTATTTCACAATCTGCTCGGTAATGGGATCTTCGCGCACAACCATTTCTAGGGTTTAAAAAGAATGGTGTGAAAAGGGAAAAACATCCAGTATGCGGCAGTCCTGTGTGCGAAAATGCCATGTTGATGCTAGAGGTCAGAGGAGAATGGGCCGACTGCTTCAAGCTGATAGAAGGGCAACTTTGGCTGAAATAACCACTCGTTACAACCGAGGTATGCAGCAAAGCATTTGTGAAGCCACAACACACACAACCTTGAGGCGGATGGGCTATAACAGCAGAAGACCCCACCATGTACCACTCATCTCCACTACAAATAGGAAAAAGAGGCTACAATTTGGAAGAGCACACCAAAATTGGACAGTTAAAGACTGGAAAAATAATGCCTGGTCTGATGAGTCTCGATTTCTGTTGAGACATTCGGATGGTAGAGTCAGAATTTGGCGTAAACAGAATGAGAACATGGATCCATCATGCCCTGTTACCACTGTGCAGGCTGGTGGTGGTGTAATGGTTTGGGGGATGTTTTCTTGGCACACTTTAGGCCCCTTAGTGCCAATTGGGCATCATTTAAATGCCACGGCCTACCTGAGCTTTGTTTCTGACCAAGTCCATCCCTTTATGGCCACCATGTACCGATCCTCTGATGGCTACTTCTAGCAGGATAATGCACCATGTCACAAAGCTCGAATCATTTCAAATTGGTTTCTTGAACATGTCAATGAGTTCACTGTACTAAAATGACTTCCACAATCACCAGATCTCAACCCAATAGAGCATCTTTGGGATGTGGTGGAATGGGAGCTTCGTGCCCTGGATGTGCATCCCACAAATCTCCATCAACTGCAAGATGCTATTCTATCAATATGGGCCAACATTTCTAAAGAATGCTTTCAGCACCTTGTTGAATCAATGCCACGTAGAATTAAGGCAGTTCTGAAGGCAAAAGGGGGTCAAACACAGTATTAGTATGGTGTTCCTAATAATCCTTTAGGTGAGTGTAGTTTTCATATACGTAATTGTTTGTTGTCACAACAAGTAAATTTAACTCCATAGTTGACCTACTGCAATTTTGGAAATTCTGGATTGGTCCCTATGTAAATCCTATACAAAAAAGCCCAAAAGATTTCTATAAGATAGCTTCCTAAAACCATTCAATCTAATATGAGTCCTTCAGGATCGTATTGTGATAGAAAATCTTAAAGGACTCTTTTCCTAGTGGTGTATATCTTAGTTTCAGTCAGCGGTCGGTCGGTGGATCTTAATTGGGGAGGGCGGGCTCATGTTACGCTCGGGACCGGAGCGAATGGAACGGTGCGCAACACACCAAACCCATTGTGCGATACTGCGCGATACCATTCCGTTTCCTCCAGTTCGGACAGTACTATGAGCCAGCGCCCCCAAATTAAAATCTACCGACTGCCACTGGTTTCAGTGAAATATATATTAATTGAAAGTGCTTCAGTCATCTTGATATGAGCTAAGTTGGTAAATTCAGTCATGTTCTGAGTGCAAACAGCTGCAAGTTATATTATTCTGTTAGATTGCTATCCTATTTGAAATAGGTATTGAATTAAGAAAACATTGACCGTGTTAGTTATCTAGAACATAGTATAACAACTGCCGCACTTTGTCTGCCCGAGTGAGAAGCTACTTACTGATGCTAGCCATGACCCAATTGATTGGTACGTGTACAATGCACTCTCTTTCTCATGCATAGACAATCACACAATGAGCTCAATAACCCTAAGAACAGCAATGTAACCACACAGATTATCTAAATTAGCTAGCAGGCTAATTACCCTATCCCATAGAAGGGGGATGGAGGGACCGCCAGCCTGTTTGGGTAGCCGACTAACTGGAGGGGTAGTGAGTAGTCCACTAGCCAGCTACAGCCTTTAACTAGCAGCCTTCAGTCAATGCTCCTCTCTGTACTCTCCACATACCAGTCCCCAGACTCCACATACCAGTCCCCAGACTCCTGATGGTCCTCGTAGTCCTCCTCCACTGAGGACCAGAGTCCCGGGTTCCCATAATCGATCCAGGTCCACTGTGCCGCGTTCGCCAGCTCACTCTGCCCAGGAGGCAAACTGAGCGTGGCCTGACCTCATTCAACGGCCTACTGCCACCCCCAAAAAAACACTGGTTGGGGAAACTATGCTGTTTTTTTCCCTTGTTTCCCTGATGATTTTAGGGGAAGCATAGCCGAAGTAGGCATGGAGCCGGGTGCCCTCCTCCACTTTTGACTCCCAGCCAGTAGTTCCACCAGTATAGTCCATCTGAAACACCTTGATGGAGAGGGGGGTTTCTTCTTCTCCTCAGAAGGCTGTGACAAATCCTGTATGTTACATTAATGTTTGAAAGGGTGCTAGATACAATGCTAAACATTGATTACGCAGATACAATTTACTGTACTGCAAATATTACAGGTTGTTAAAGGGGAGAGAGTACATTTTCCAAACAAGGCCTAATGCAATCACAGTCTATAAAATCATAACTTGTTAAAAATGTAATTAGAATTGAATCTGGAAGAAAAAAACATACAGTAAAAGACAGAGATGTGCAAATTAAATAGAAAGTTTGAAGAATACACTATCAAGTCTATCAGGCCATATAAAGACTAGATTTCTAAAAGCTTTCTATAGTAAAATATTTGAAATGGCAACCAAAATATTAATGTTCACGAAATAGAGGCAGTTCCTTTTTTCATTACTGAGTGAATATGTGACTATTTAAAACATGTTTCATTTGGCTAAACTGGATGACATGTAGCACTTATCCTGATTAGTGTCAAAAAGCATATTTATTGTACTGTTTTATTCAACATTCTCTCCATCTGTTGAAATGTGTGGAGGCTCAGTGTTAAACGAGGAGGGAACTCAGGTTAATGACTGTAGAGATATTCACACATAGCCTATTTATATCATCTTTTTGACAGTAAAAGAATCTTGGCCCAAGCTGTAAGAATAGTCACCAATAAGTAGATCTATTCAGCATTGAGCTAATCAGAGCCATTTGAAAGCTTGGGGATGTGGTGGGGCTGATGGCATATGGATG
This sequence comes from Umbra pygmaea, assembly GCA_016801145.1. Taxonomy (NCBI): domain Eukaryota; kingdom Metazoa; phylum Chordata; class Actinopteri; order Esociformes; family Umbridae; genus Umbra; species Umbra pygmaea. Next base: position 11,111 of record JACXGM010018126.1, on the reverse strand, counting down.
GTTTTTGAGATGGCCGACCATCTCAAGCTAAATGCAAGTACCTGAAGCTGTGCTGTTCTCAACAGGGTGGCAAATTCAGATAACTGTGGCAGAAGCCAAATCCAGAAGTGAGAACATCTCTGTGGAAAGGTAAAGACAATAAAGGATAGTGGCGATGTTGATTGCTAAATCCCCTTATGTACAGATATAATAGGAAGAATTGTGTTGCTCACAGACAGGAATCTAACAAACAATTCACTATAGTGAAAGTCAGAAGGGAGCCAAAACATCACAATAGATAGAAGGCTCAGGCTTGCATAATTTAACATTATGGGGTAAATACCTGAAGGTGTTCAATTTGCATTACTCATTCCAACTAAAACACTATGCAAATAAGCTGGCCACAGGTGATGAGGTAATATAGTTGGCCAGCCACAATAAGTAAGTAATTTTCAATGCTTACCATTTTAAAATGTTATTTTCCAGGTTGTGAGGAAGTGACTCCTACACACGACTTATATCAGATGGATACTTTAGATAGCCAAAATAAATATTTGGGTGTAATAGCAGTTGGTTTTAGGTTAGTGTTAGCCCCAGTGGATACTTGATAATGGTGTGAACATACTCTACACTGAGGATGACATTTATACAAGCATCATTCACATTTTTACTGCAATCAGAAAAGTCACAAACTTTCACCCATGCATTGCCTTGACATTTTCATTGTGGTTGAAAATGAAAAACACATTATTGTCAGCTCATACCTTACTGAACAGAGATAAATCTGATTTGGTAAATCGTGAACACTGTTTGAACTGTCAGTATTACAGTATTAAATGTTTTTTAAATGAAACAGGCTTTAAGGCCTACAGTGCATCTGGAAAGTATTCACAGCGCTTCACTTTTTGCACATTTCGTTATGTTACACCCTTATACCAAAATTGATTTTTTATTTCCCTAAAAAATTTACAAACAGTACAACATAATGACAATGTGAAAGGAGCGTGTTTGAAATCTTGGCAAATTTATCAAAAATAAAAGATAAAAAAGCACATGTACTTCAGTATTCACAGCCTTTGCCAAGACACTCAAAATTTAGCTTTGGTGCCTCTTGTCTCCACTGATCATCCTTGAGATTCCACAACCTGATTAAACACACTTCCTTCAAATTGTCATTATGTGATATTGTTTGTAGAATTTTGAGGGAAATAATTAATTTAATCACTTTCGGAATAAGGGTGTAACATAACAAAATGCACAAAAAGTAAAGCGCTGTGAATACTTTCCGGATGCACTGTACAGTGTGAACAAACGAGAGATGATCTTACACAGCCAACTGAACAACAACCACTACAACTTAAACTGGCCCTTGCCTACATGGGTAGTTTTTACATTTTACGTTTCTCCACTGCAGTGTCTGGACACCAGGCAATCGGTCTCAGCCTGTTTTATTACCATGCAAATAACGCCTCTTTGATGAGATTTGTCACCCGGGGCATCAACATTCGAGCACCAGGGATGTATCAGGCCCTCCGCTCCTGTCTCAAAGCGTCGTAACGACCTCCCTTAGTAGCACAGGGGGAACAGAGCCATCCTTATTAGTCACACAGGAAATAAGTGATTATGCAAACACACTGTCATAATGTTTCGTCTGAGGCTAACGAGACCTCCCTGTGTACTTTCATTAAACCACTTCCGCTATAGGAATGTAATTCCTCACATCTCAGCCTTCTGAGCAATGATGTAGAGAATTCTTCGTTCAAAAAGTTATCCAACCCACTTTACAGCAATATAGTCAATAACACAATTTCTATACCCTGCAGTTTGTAATAGCAGTGTAATGTCAATTATGAAAACACAGACGTAAGGAACATGCCCCCCCCCTTGTAATATTTGGCATGGGTAATTAACACCTTGTTAACGAGACTGTCATCTTCTATTGAGGCACGAACAAGTGTTCCCTTCCGGTCAGTAAACAAGGGAATAGTAATGAGTTTGATATTCGAGGGGACAGATTTAATATTATAAGTATTATTTAGGGGCGACAATTTACCTGGTTCTAATATTTGGAGGGACATGCCCCTATCTGCACCTACAATACTGCTTGGTATGACACTGTTGGCGTTTGAGCTTTAAATTGTTCAGCGAGTAAACCACCAACTAAAATATAAAGCCCACAAAGAGCCTTCTAGGTGCGATAAATTACAGCTTGACTTTCACTTCTCTGATACTTTGCTCCTCATCGCATAACGATTCATACTTCTCTTGTGTATCCTTTGAAATCACTATTACATTTCCAGTAAGTAATCAGTTATTAACAATGGGCTGTATACTCTGAACCTTAATACATGCATTACACTAACAACAGCACTAATGAAAATTATGATTTGTCAGTAGTAGTAAATAAATAATTTTGATAATTCTGGAATACCTCAATTTAACAATGCACATTCTGGATAATTCCAGCAATTCAATAATTTAACCCACTTTGTGCATAACTATTAGTTTGGTCTAACACCTCTGGAGGATTTCATTTACTTGCATGAACCAGTTTCATATCTGGTGAAGAAAAAGAATCCTGTATGTCCACTGAGCTGTAGATGAATAGACTGGCGCTTCCCTCAGCGGGAGATGCAACACGATAATGAAGATCACGTCACAACTGTATGCATGCAGAAACTCGCCAAGAGTTCCAATGGGAACTATAATGAGCTGGATGCGCGACTGATTGATTTAAAAGTGTTCCACAGCACTTAGACATAAAGCCTGCATGCTAAGGTAAACTCAACAACCTGGTCACATGACCTTTAGAAATATACTTTCTGTAATATTACTCCGTGGACTGCTCATTCTGTAAGGTTTGCAATCGATATGCCAAGCATATCCACAGACCATGCTTCCCGTAACACAATGGACTATTCAGTTACAGTAGTAAGGGTTACATAAGCGCATAATAACTAACTTTAAGCAACCAAGCTGCAATTTGACTGTCCACCGTGGGACCCCGGTATGTTTGCAGAACTCACATCCTAAATGGTGTCAAGTGTAGAGATGAATAATAAATAAATAATCTTCCCCAGAATGTTCACAAAGAGATTGGACCGAAGAGTTTTCAGGTAAAAATAAATCTCAAGCGACTCAGAAAATCTGTTCACCCTCAGTTGATTTAATCTGGAACTGCCCTTTAGTTCCACAACTATAGCTGTTAGCATCCTCAAATGCTTTTCCAGGCTAGGACACCGGTTCTCAAATGAGATGACTCGTTGAGGTGCATTCAGTCATCAATTCAAGGTAAACTATTTGCTGGCTCTGGAAAACAGATATATTGATGATGATTAGAATTTGAGAGTATAATCTGTCTTGAATATCATCATAACAGCTTTATTACTACCTCAGATGAGGCTTTACTATCAGTCATCTCCACATAAGAGATGCATGATATCACAATTAATATTGGCTGCAAAAAGAGTGAAAAAAAGCTCATCCTCAAGTCATTTTGGCATAGTGGACAGGAGATACGCTCTAATGCAACCCACTTAGCATGCCATGTCAAGTCTTCCGGATCAAAGAAGTGAAGTGGTGCTGTATGATGTCACTTGGAAGTTGCCCTTTCAGTATGTTCCAATTGGCTTTTATCAAGGTGTGATTGTATCATTTGTTCAGTGGGTCAAAGAGATTTGAGTGCAAACCCTACATTGTCATAACTCATACTGTATCATCCCTGTGGCGACGGGGTTATCGACACAGCCTTGGGTATTCACTAACCCTTTAATTTATTATCTCCCCTTTTTAAAACATCAGTACAACAGAGATACACATCAGTTTAAACTCTAAACTATTATGTTAACATATGGGAGACCGGGTTGAATTGAACTGCTCCTGGCTAGTGACCACATTCATCTGTTACAAGGAAATGAACTGTACTTTGAACACTACCCCATACTGGAGAAATGTCACGTTATTGTATTTAATATGAACTGGAATGCAGGTTGGATCGAACTGAGCCATTGTGTTCTCCGTGATAGTACTTTGATGAGCAGTTGACGATTAAAAGGGCAATCCAACTAACATTTAATCTTTTGAGGATTTTAAAATGAATGATTTCTCTCCATCGTGTTGTTTTTTAAAATACAGTCCAAGTTGTTTACCGAAAAGCACAATTTCAAGAACCCCAAGTTATTTCCCAGTGGAGATCCAGGTGTTCGCTTCCAATCCCATCAGTCCTGAAAATAAACAGCTGAGGCTTCAGAAGACAAGGCTCCACTGAGACTGCTCTGTGTGTCGTCTACATACCAATGAAGATGGTCTTTTCTTCCACTCGCTTCCTGAACCCAAGCGCCAACAGTTTCAAAGGCTGCCTTGTTTTGGGACTAAGCTCTCGCCTCATGTCATCTCTTTGGTCTGATAATAATAAAAAACGATCCACTTCCTGTCCATCTGTAATCAACATCGCCTGAAGGGCCTGTGCTTTCTCCTGTTCATTGTTATCATGGCAGAAGACCTTGTCCTTGAAGACCGTACCATGGGAGGAGCTTTCCGTAGCATCTACTGATTGACATATCCACAGTGAGTGAGAACAGTCCTCATTTGTTCCTTAGGCAGCTGGGTTGAAGCTAAGCACTTCAGTAAATCCTTCCTAACAATCCAACATGCCCCAGAGACGCCTGATTGATCACATCATAAGGATAATTGAGTTTCATGTTAGCACGGCACCATTCAACGATTTCACCTTTGCACTATGACTGAAGGTATGACATCACCCCTGATCTGTATTGATGTCTTGACGGCTTGACCTTCCGGTGAGTTATAATGGAGATGAGGGGGTAGCTTCGTCTTATAGACAGAATCGTTATGTCATTCATTTGTAGCCTAACAGGACTTGCACACATTTACACATGAACAAACAGTGTGCCCTGACAAAGATAAGACTGCACAATGGCGCTACATTCTGAATGCGTCACTGTATCCTGGGTTTGAGCCCCGGTTCCGCCTCACCAGCAGTGGTCAGGAGTCTCAACTCAAGGGCAGGAAATATTGACATAATGCTCAAGCAACCCTTTTGGTGGGTTAAGCCTCTGATGAGTGATATTTTTGGGGTTTTCCCCTGCAAGTTCAATGATCTGGGTTGGCTGATTTCCTGGTTAAACCTAAGAATCATAAAACCCATCGAGGTAAACGTGTTCTGAACTTTTCAAGCCTTTGGGGAGTTCCTGCAATTTGACTAGTTTTGGTAAGTGCACATATTGAATTATTTGCACAAGAGAGCATGGTCCGTGGTAAGCTTATAAAAGGCCAAACCTTTGTCCTTAGATTTGATTGCAATAACACATTTGCTACTGTACAAACATTATATGGCCCACGTCATTTTTATCATCGAATTACCAAAAAAATCTTAGTAAAAATTGACAGTTGCATTTATCCTGAGTGTATGTAGATCAGGCATCTCCTACCCTGGTCCTGGAGAGCTACTGTCCTGACTGTTTTCACTCCAACCCCAATTTAGCACACCTGATTCTAATAACTAGCTGGTTGACAAGCTGAATTAGGCTACGTTGTTTGCGGTTGGAGTGAAAACCTACAGGGTTGAAGCTTTCCAGGAGCAGGGTTGGCCAGGGGGTCTCCCTGGTGTAAATCATGTTCTCACTTCAATTTTTTTGGCTTTTTAGCTCCAGTTCCTTAACCACAGTCATATGTGCAGATATAATTAATCGAAGGAAGAGTAAAATATTATTTTCCTATATATTTATTTTATTGATTTCAAGTTAATACCTTTTAGAAAGGTATTTATTGTATTTAATTTGTGTTGACTAGCCATTAAATCTTTATTGTTGCTCAATTAGCTTTTCTCCCCCAAACAAGCTGACATTTGCTTTCTCTTTCCTTAATCAGCTCATTACTAAAGGTCATATGTGTCTCTTTAGAAAGTGACAAATCTACCCTGGAATTTCTCTGAAACTCAGAGGTATTAAATTGATGGCTTTATGTCATCAGTTATTTGTAGGTAAATTACATTATCTGCAGAAAATTAAGAACGTACAGTACCATTTTTTATTAGCTTCAAACGCAAAATGTCCAGCTCAAAACAATGCACTTGAAAGTCACCAAAAAAATATTCAGCAAAAAATGACCTTAACGGTTACAAAAAGAATTATGTCCCATTGCATATCTATTGTACGATTGAGCATTAATAGTATCGGCTGTAGAAAGGTTTATTTAACATAATGTCTATAGTTGGGTTGCTTTTTCCATCAATGACTTGGTCAGCAACTAAACGAAGCGCTGTAATGTTTGGACAGTAGTGGGGGTGGTTAGGCAGACCGGAGATTCCTACGAGTATGCATTGACAAATCATCGAGCGCCTTCAAAGTCTTCCATTCAAGACCTTGACGAGCGCATCTCTGTAGTTCAGCACCAGAGACTTGTGGACAGCGTACAACGCACCCATCTAATTTCTAACGCTTTAAACATAGCCTATTGAGTAGCTAATACATTTTTTTGTTCTAACCAAAGTAATATTTCACAAGAAAAGTTCGTTGGATAAAGCTTTTCTCCATCTTCCACATGTTTGATGCTGGTTTAAAGTGCTCTTTGGGAGTATGACTGGATGCGCCCGGCATCGAGATCGCGGGTTCTAGATAGGCGTTAGGAGTGGTGTGGAGCAGCTTAAGAGCCCCTCCATTCAGAAGGATGCTGGTGGGAAATGCCTGGAGACAGAGAGGACGAGATTTGTCGAAAAGCTCTGGAACTACTCTCCGATCTATGTTCTAGGGGCGAAGTGCAAAACGATAACTGTGTGGATTTCATTTACTATTTTCGAGATCGTGCTCGTCCGAGATACTCAGGTATGTTAAGGAATGCTGCAACTAATATAACAATATTAAAAGATATATATATATATCGCTTTTGTATTGTCTGTTGAGATTTGAAAATATTCACTGCTAATTACATTTCATGATTTACCACGTGCCAACTATCGGCTACATCTTTGGATAAGGAATGCGAATATGTATGATTTTTAAGCATTTTTATAACACTTTTTCTATTGATAAGGAGCTTCAACAACTTGTTGCATATGGTAAATCAATAACAGTGTATATTGCATTTAAATTTAAACAACATATTTCAGCCTGCACGTGTTCATCATCCCCTACAGCAGAATAAAAATACATTTATTTCGTTCTTTTTTTAGTTTTTTGTGTGTGTTTTGACAGGCTTTAGTATATAGGAGCCCCACCCATTCATTGTAGCTCAAAGGAAAAATGCGTTGAAGATATTCAATTGCATGACAACCCTACTCACTGGCTCATCCTAAATTCTAGTGGCAATAGCACACTATATAATTCGAAACGTTAGAATATTCATTTTAATTTGACTGTTTATTCATTAGTTATTAAAGCCATATATTAACTTTGTAAAGTAAAGTATATTAGAGTTACAATAGCAGGCATTAATCAACTGGAAATTCGCTACGTTACCACACTAAATAGTCAAACCATAGTGCTGTTACAAATGCTATTAAACATGCATGATCCTACGGAAGTTCTGCTAACAGATCTCTTCCCGAAAGGCTCTGTGACCCATTTACGGCACATTGCTCCAAATTAACAATGTAGAAGTCAAAGTATGACTCCCACCCCAGAAATGATGGCAACTAGGTTTGACCCCGCCCTCCATGTCTGAATGACAACTATGATTATTGATATTTTAGGATTTAGTAAGGCCTATTTGAGGAATGTGTCATCTGGTCTGGGCAGTCAAGATTTCTAGTAGGAAATCTAATGTATGCCTATGTAAACTGATGTCATATTTAGTTTAGTTTTTAGTTTTACCTTTACGTTACCCGGCAAGTGTAAACAAACATTTTTATTTACAGCAACAGCCTGGCCCTTACAAAAAACACATGAATGTAACATGTGAACACATGTGATCACATGTGAACACATGTAGATGTGAAATGTCTAAAAACCACATGTGCTCACATGTGAACCACGTGATTTTTCACATGTGAAATTCATGTGTTTTTTTGTATAAGGGGGGAGGATTGGGGGAGGGAAGGGGATGAATGAGCCAATCGAAAGCTGGGGATGATAAGGTCTCTGTGATGGCATTAAAACCAGATTGTAAGTTAGTTCAGGACACTGGGGTTAACACCACTTGTCTTATGAATAGTGCCATGGGATCTTTAATGACCACAAAGAGTCAGGACACCCGTTTAACATCCCATCCAACCTACGCAGCACAGATGTCCCCGTCACTGCCCTGGGGAATTGGGAATGATCTTTAGACCACAGGGAAGTGTGCCACCTACTGGCCCTCCAACACCACTTCCTGCAGCATCGGTCTCCCATCCAGGGACTAACCAGGCCCGAACCTGCTTAGCTTTAGACGCAAACCAGCAGGGGAATTCAGGGTGCTTTGCTGCTGGCATTATATATAATCTAATATATATAATATAAAAATAAAGAAAGAGCAGAAGTTAATGTTATGGGCAGTTTAGGGATGCTCTTAACATAGTAGCTAGAACCCAATATGACAAAAAAACACGAGGTCTCTTTCTGGTCTCTTTGTCCAGAAACAGCAATCTGTTATCAATCAATTTCTTACTTTTTTGTTTTGCTAAATGAGGCCTGTAAATCTCAGGCAGTTAGACCACTGCAGCAGTATCCTATGATGACAGCGTTTTCAGTAAAGATTTTCACTGGTTCCAAACATCTCTGTCGGCAGAGACCTTCTAGAGAGAAAGTAATAAATCTGCTCGAACGCTCCATCAGGGCTGGCTGGGTGTTACCCTATAGTCTCTCAATCCTCCATTTCAAAAGGACCTCTCACCTTTGCTACAGTATGGTCCCTTATTGACATAATGTTTTTACTGGTGCTGTTGGAGGTTTATTGAACAAAGTCAGTAAATGTTTCCCCAGAGGGGCTACACAGGGGTTTAATGAAAGGCTGGAGCCTGGTCCTGCCCTATCTGTGGATGAGTAGCAGACCAATATAAACCACACAATGGGTCTGCAGGCATTTCTGGTACACAAGCCCCCTCTAATGAGACCCCATGAGGGCCAGGACGGTCCCAGGGCAATTCAGAAGCAAATATTTTACTCTGTGGTAATCAAAACTCCACTAGATGTGTACACAGCAGTGGTGTGGGTGTGCATGGATCTGTGACTGAGATTACTATCATCATTAAATAGCACATATCTCTGAATATTTAGTACAGTGATGAAATCTCTGCTCTCAGGATGAGGCTCATAAAATGAGCTTCTTTCTCTCCATCTGAGGTCAGTAGCAGCAGGCAGATTGTAGAGAGCGAGATCCAGCAGTCCAGAGTAGAAGAAAACATATACAGGTCAAACCAGGGGGTCCAGTGAAAGAAAACATATAGAAGTCAAACGAGGGGGGTCCCGCGTGAGAAGAAAACATATTCATAGCTTACCACTCAAGCTGTTAGAATTGTCCAAAATGCTCTCCGAACTGTGCTGTGATGCCCTCTGACTCAATGAGTTTATGCCTGGGTCTGCCTTCCAACCGTCCGCTGCATTTAAACTCCCTCTGCCTGATAGTGGTGTTGGTAGATCATTTGCTTGAACCATGAGATCACAGTCTGATGTGGTACTACAGATCATGTTTGTAATAAGCATTGTAAGAGCTCTGGATTCTAGGAAGTTGAACAGTTTAAAAGGCAGGACTTAGTAGTCTCCTTTTAAAACAACCGAAAGAAAGGAAAACATGAATAAACCTTAAACCTGCACTATGTAACATTTTTGAAAATGACAAAAAAATACAAAAACTGTGTTTTAGGACTTGTAAATGTTCAGAACTAGTATATTAGATACAGAGGCTGAAAAACTTGACTTACGTAATACCAAATAAATACAGTCATTAGAATAGAAGAATGTTCATCAGAATATCGAACTAGCAACAAATGCATATTATGGACAAAAAAATAATGTGTATTTTCGGAAATTTGTTATATTGCCGCTGTATTGTTCCTGTAATGTATACACAAAACCTATTTTGTTTAAATCTATGTAAAATTTGGACCACCAGAACAAAGAAATGGAAAGTACATGCTGCATACTGTATATTTGTAAAACAAAAGGCATCTTAGGCACCTTGATGTATTTTATGACATTTCTCTAATCTAGCATCTTAATGCTTTTACTCTACAAGAGATTCAGACCCATTTTAAAGTATGATCTGGCGTTAAGGTTTGAAGTTCCAAGCTTCCAACACTATCTAGACCAGGGGTAGGCAACACCGGTCCTGGAGGGCCAAAACCCTTTAGATTTTTTATTAATTGCAATCACCTGCTTTCCCAGGTATAAACCAGTCCCTTATTAGAAAGATAAACCAAAAATCTGAAGTGTTTCGGCCCTCCAGGAGCGGAGTTGCTGACCCCTGATCTACACAGTTGGGTGTTGGTAGTAGTTCAACATACTGTACAGTAATCTTCTACAGTGGCTCTCTCATGTTTTTATTGTTTCGACCTGTCATTGTCACATACTACTACATTTTCTAATGGGCATTCTTGTTGTGTATAATTACACATGGTATAGTTCAACAGACAACAAACTGATTGGCATGTGTTTGTTTATTTGGTTACAGGAAACCAAATAGTGTATACTGGATTACATTTGCTTGAACACATTTCTAGCAGCAAATGTGTGAAGATATACCCCTGGTACTGTACATGCAGGATAATGAACTCCACAGAGGGTTTGAGTCATTCTGCTTACAGGTTCTGGCAACACAAATTCCATGTTGTACGTACAATATTTTCCAGGGAACGCATTTCCCCATCTTGTTAGTTATCTGTTACCTACAGCATGTTATGTCAGTGGGGTTTTTTTTGGGTGATTTTTTCACAACCGTAAATCTCAGAATTTCTCCCAAATTACGTTCTCAGGAAACTATTTTGAAAACCTATATTACGTTCTATGCCAACCTATTTAGGGTGTTTTTACGTTTGAACTGCACGTTTTATTATTAGGCTATATTTGTACTTGAATTACGTTGCTCCGGTACATTTCGTTTATCGGATTTATGCGAGAACATTCCATACATTCCATAGCGTTCGAAATTATATTGCAACATTCACAGTTAAGGTTAGGTAGGCGGATACTAACGGTTAA
>JACXGM010018125.1:0-19124 GCA_016801145.1 Umbra pygmaea | reverse complement strand
AAATAACGTGTTATAACATCCAGATCTGTGATGTGTACTGTAGGCAGTACTGGCCTGGGTTGTAAATAACGTGTTATAACATCCAGATCTGTGATGTGTACTGTAGGCAGTACTGGCCTGGGTTGTAAATAACGTGTTATAACATCTAGATCTGTAATGTGTACTGTAGGCAGTACTGGCCTGGGTTGTAAATAACGTGTTATAACATCTAGATCTGTGATGTGTACTGTAGGCAGTACTGGCCTGGGTTGTAAATAACGTGTTATAACATGTAGATCTGTGATGTGTACTGTAGGCAGTACTGGGTTGTAAATATCGTGTTATAACATGTAGATCTGTGATGTGTACCGTAGGTAGTACTGGGTTGTAAATAACGTGTTATAACATGTAGATCTGTGATGTGTACTGTAGGCAGTACTGGGTTGTAAATATCGTGTTATAACATGTAGATCTGTGATGTGTACTGTAGGTAGTACTGGGTTGTAAATAACGTGTTATAACATGTAGATCTGTGATGTGTACTGTAGGCAGTACTGGGTGCAGGTACTCACGGAGCTTGAGTTCTGGTGGTGTACTCCTTGAACTCACTGTCATGGATGGTAAAGTACGGTCTGAAGTCACTGCAGTACCGTAGTGGGGAGATGCAACTGGAAACATGATCAAGCTTGAATTTACAATGTATTTGTGTTTTTCTGTGTACAAGCAGCAGTTCTCAACATATCATGCTGCCTAGGACAGCAGGATCTGGCTAGATGATTTGCCTTGGTGTCATATAATGAACTTAGAGATTTGTTTGTAGCCACAAATTCCTGGTCTTACCTGACCAATGCTAGAACAGTATCAGAGGACTCAGCTGGTGATGGTGCCATGACAACCAGAGCCTCCCCTAGCAACACCAGCTCCCACAGCATCTGAATGTGAAAGAAAACTGGGTGGAAACACCTGCAGAGATGGAAAGATCAATGTGAAAGATGATCAGCTCTTTATTTACACCTGGATTGATTCACTACATTCAACAGTCCCTGGGAAGAGCAGTTTGTTACCACGGCCACCCATGTGAACCAGCCCTGCCACTCTCCACCAGCAGGGGGCAGCAGAGATGAATGCACTTCTACAGTCATGGTGTTGAAAGTCAAAAGTTCAGAGAATGGCACAAGTATTGATCTCCACAAAATTTGTTGCTTCAGTGTTCTTAGATCTTTTTGTCAGTAGTTACTATGGTATACTGAAGTATAATTACAAGCATTCCATTAGTGTCAAAGGCTTTTAAACTTTTTTGTAAACAATGTTTGACAATTACCATGAAGTTTATGCAAAGAATCAATTATATGAAGTGTTGATCCTTCTTTTTCAAGACCTCTGCATTCTGCCCTGGCATGCTGTCAATTAACTTCTGGGCCACATCCTGACTGATGGCAGCCCATTCTTGCATAATCAATCCTTGGAGTTCATCAGAATTTGTGGGTTTTTGTTTTTCCACCCACCTCTTGAGGATCAACCACAAGTTCTCAATGAGATTAAGGTCTGGGGAGTTTCCTGGCCATGGACCCAACATGGCAAGGTGGTCCATCAAGCTGGAAAAGGAATTGGTCATCACCAAACTGTTCTTGGATGTTTGGGAGTAGTTGCTCTCTGAGGATGTGTTGGTACCATTCTTTATTCATGGCTGTGTTCTTAGGCAAAATTCTCTGAGAAGCAACCCCACACTAGCCTGGCAAGCAAGACCCACATCAAGATGTTGGGTCTGGGAACTCACCATTGGCAGTCCTGAATCCGAGGGGTGGGATAAACGGTTGTCTTTCAAATTCCCTATGCACGCAATAGGATAGCGCTACAACCAACCAGAGCAACGAAGTGAAAACTCAGACCAAATCTTCCTTTTGTAAGAATGACTTCAGTGCCGTTCTTTGTTATTTTCTCAAGAAAAGATTAACTCCAAGTCTACCAGAGTCGCGTCCAAAGCCGATTCGAAAGACTGTTCTGTTCGCCAGCAGCAACAACCATTTCTTTGTTTTCCCGTAATTAGTTTAAGCCCGCCCACAGACTCTACACACGTTGTGATTGGCCTGACCAGAATTTGGTTTTTCCAGCTCGCAAGTCAACAGAGAGTTGCTAGATGATCCTAGCTGCAAATTATATTTGCTGCTGCTAGGGTCCATCTAGATGTCTAGGCTAACCCCACGCATGAATGGTCTCAGAATGCTTTACTGTTGGCATGACACAGGACTGATGGTAGCACTCACCTTGTCTTCTCAGGATGGACCAAGCAATTGGAAAGAAAAAAAAGAAAATAACTTTACCCCAGTCCTCAGCATTCCAATCCCTGTACCTTTTGCAGAATATCAATCTGTCCCTGATGATTTTCCTGGAGAGAAGTGGCTTCTTTGCTGCCCTCCTTCAGAAGTCTTCGCCACAATGTGCATGCAGATGCACTCACACCTGCCTGCTGCCATTCCTGAGCAAGCTCTACACTGATGGTGCCTCGATCCCGCAGCTGAATCACCTTTAGGAAACGGTCCTGCTGCGTGGACTTTTTTGTTCACCCTGACACCTTAAACAATTGAACCTCTCCTTGAAGTTCTTGATGATTGAATAAAAGGTTGATATAGGCGCAATCTTACTAGCAGCAATATCCTTGCCTGTGAAGCCCTTATTGTGCAAAGCAATGATGACAGCACATGTTTCCTTGCAGTTAACCATGGCTGACAGAGGAAGAACAATGATTTCAAGCTCCACCCTCCTTTTAAAGCTTCCAGTCTGTTATTCTAACTCAGTCAGCATGACAGAGTGATCTCCAGCCTTGTCCACATCAACACTCACCTGTGTTAATGAGACAATCCCTGATATGATGGCAGCTGTTCCTTTTGTGGCAGGGTTGAAATGCAGTGGAAATTTTCTTTTGGTATTAAGTTCATTTTCATGACAAAGAGGGACTTTCAATTCATTGCAATTCATCTGATCACTCTTCATGACATTCTGGAGTATATGCGAATCGCCTTCATCAACACTGAGGCAGCAGACTTTGTGAAAATTAGTATTTTCATACATACTAGGGCCTTTCTAATATAATGTGAAACAGGGAATAGGCTGCCATTTAGGACGTGCCCACTACTAACATATCCTCACCTGAACAAGTCGACCTCATGGATACTGGGTAAAACTATGGACACCAGGTTGTCGGCCTGGAATAACACAAGTAACTGGTGTAAATGTCAAGGTGTATGTGAACATGCATAGGTGAATGTGTATAGGTCAACATAGTGTTTCATAATGAGTTCACCATCTCACCTGTGTGGACTGTACCATCTGAGAAGTCCCAGGCTTGTCGTAACATGTAGGTATCCGAACCTGCGAAACCACACAGTTTAGTCTCATAGATTTTCTATCATTATTGATCACTGAGGCTGAAGTGAAGTGTTTGTACTTTTCTATAAAATATTATTTAAAAAATATACTTACTGCCTTCTGTGAGGAAACACTAGAAAATTGACTAGCTCAGGTTTAGCAGACAGTGAAGGAAAATATGTGTACCAACATGTGATTTTGCCATGTAGACATCTAAAGATGTACTAACAAAGTGATGGGACAAAAGCCTGAGCCGAATGACTACGAGATACTGTCTGCACCTTCAGCCACCCAAGGAGGACAAATAAACACAGATACAAAACTGAACCGTCAGCGACGAAGAGTCTGGATAATAAAATGGATTCTTCGGTTAAACTTCATTGTATATCAGAATGTTCCAGTAGAATGTTCCATCAGCATTGTATATCAGAACATTACAATGTTCAATCAGAATTATATATTACTATGTTCCAGTAGAATGTTCTAGCAGTATTATATACAGTCATATGCAAATGTTTAGGCACCCGAATGTAAGATTTTCTTTTGTAAATAATTGGGTGTTTGGATCAGCAATTTAATTTTAATCTATCAAATAACTGAAGGACACATTTGCACATTGCACATTTTCTGTTCATCCAATAAACCTTATTTTACTACTGAAATATTACTGTGTCCTTCAGTTATTTGATAGATCAAAATGAAACTGCTGATTCAAACACCAAATTATTTATAAATGAAAATCATGGACATTGTCAGGGGTGCCTACATTTTTGCATACGACTGTATATTTCAATGTTCCAGCAGTATTATATATATTACAATGTTCCAGTACAATATTCAACATTTCAAATCTCTTTAAAATACTTAGAGTGTTGTTTGTCCGTTTATTTACTATTTGCTGCAAAAAACCACTGGTTCTTGATTACTTGACTGGTAAACAACAGTTAAAAATACAGTTGCAAGCATCAATGGAATAGGGCTGTCCGGTAAGGCAAGCATATTCAAATAGTTCTCACAGTAACAACCATTAGCTTATAAATAAATTATGTACAGACAGGGATATATGCCACTTTATCACTCTCAAGCATCAATCAAGCAATTTTGTCTGCCATCTTGCAATACATATCTCTTATTCCTTATCACCCTATCGATCTGACTTATTGTAGATTTTAAGATCATTTTATAGGTTTTACTCAGTACTGAAGTACCCCTAAATATACATCTAGTGTTTTCTTCCTCTCCTGCTTCGCCGAAACATAAATGTTTCTCAAAACAACACATTCCCATTAACGTGACTTGAACATGAAGGCCGTGAAGACACCATACCTTCATCACTGTCCCCATGACCGGGAGACAGAGGTTCCTTCCTGGGTAGGGCATCGGCCAGCGCTCAATGTCATTGCAGGCTATTGCATAACAGAAACAAGACACATGAAGACACTTCAATGAGCCAACTATGGTTAAGACTGCACACACAAAGTAATAATACAATCATAACCAATTTCAGTACATGGCTACTGTGGTAGTTGTCATTGATCAAAGAGACTTCTAAGCATGCTAGCCAATGCTAGTTTTAAATTTTTTTTCACAAAACCTTTAAAACAGCTTTTTGCTTTTCCAACTCAGTAATAAGATGCTTACCTGTTTGATGCTGCAGCCCGTCCTTCTCATATAGCTACAATTTACATGTTTTTATCATTTCTACCTCTATTATTGATTAGCCATCATTTATCTGCAATAATTAGTCATTCCTAGTAGAAAAACCCCATGACTCCTAGATTTGCTAGGAGTTTTTACCACAAATAGAAACATGTTTAAACATTAAGTGAAATTGCCTGTTTGTCACATCCCTACTAAAAATAGGGCTACTAGTTAAACTAATACAGACTGAAGTCAGAGCTAAAAGAAATTTAAATTAGTCTATAGACAGAACTAGATTAGAACCGTTGGTGGGGCTATGGTCACTGATTTAAGTTCTTTCCATTGTATTTTTCTGATATTACCTGGATTAGCAGTTTTATTTTCTTCACAGTGCTCATCGAACTCTATCCAACTATACTTTCGCGACTGAGCTTACAGGCACACAATCTGCACACGGATCTATGGAGAGTGATAACCTAGCAAGGTAGATAACTCAGACTTATCCCAGGCAGCGCTGTGCCAAATTTGGCCGCCTCTTGGTTATGTTTGAACATTTAACTATGTTGGGTGAACCTCTAACCTTGTTAGAGAACAGGACTGTATGACTCACCAGCCTCCAAACAGGGTTCCTGCTTCTCAAAGTACTCTGGAGCAATGAGTTTCAGCAGCGAGTGGAAGAACGTAACATAGGGCAGCTTGCTAATCAACACCAGGGACTGGAAACAAACAGAAAGGTGTAGTAAGGAAACCGTGTCAATGCGTCTGTAGATGTCAGTATCACTGCACAGGTCAATGTAGGCCTCAAACTCATAACACTGCAATATTCTTTTAACTCACCTTCTGAAAGTAGCCTCTCTTCAGAGACTTGTCCCGGACTTGTCTGAAGTAGACGTAACCATAGTAATGACCATGGTCCCTCTAGAAACACAAACACACTTCAGTCCAGGAACAAGAAGATATAATTTACTATGAAAGTGTCATAGTAAATCCCAATATCCATGTAACTGTCTAAACAAAGGGCTTGAATTAGGGGATCTTAGAGCACATTCTGACACAGCTGTAGCACTGTATCTAGCTAGCAGTTATTTCATGACTTCTTACCCATTTCGTCATAGGATTTCAGTGTTGAACGCACCCTCACTATAGTTTGTGTTCAGTGCTGTATTATGTTTCTGTCCAACATAAGGAGGAATTTAAACTCAGTGTAGGCTACACACTCCTACACACTCCTACACACTCCTACACACTCCTACACACTCCTACACACTCCTACACACTCCTACACACTCCTACACACTCCTACACACTCCGATAATCTAGATCCTTAAGAAAAAATAACCTAAAAGTATGTATTTCCATGGGCTGCTAGTGATAGTACCTACTGTGGGAATTAAACTTTACCCGCTGGCGCTTCGGGTGAACCTGGACCCCTGAATATTACGACTGTTCACGTGGTAGTGAAGTAAATGTGGGACTTGTTTCATGAGAAAATTAAAATGGGTTACACTGTATACAATTGCAGTGGACTAACCGTAGACATATTTGTTTCTACACTTTTCATTGATCTTTTATCACACCTGTCGTGTTTTTAAAGGGTCATTTTCAGACACATACTTCTATAGGTTCTTTCCCCATTTGTGGGACAAACTTTAAGAACACCTTTTCAAATTGGCGTTGCAATGTTTTTAGTTTCCCCTTTATTATTAGACTTGTAAGGGCCTTTTACCACCATGCTTTTATTTAAAGAATCTGAAGGGCACGCCCACTTCCTTAACGTCACAGCATGTATTTTTCAATGGATATGATGTTGCCAGATGTTTTTCTCCTTTCGTTCCAATGAAAAGAAAGATTCATTTCTTTATGCAATGATTTAATTAAAAGTATTGAAATGTGAAATGCTAGTAAAGTACCATTTTGAAATGTAACTTTTTCAGTACCGGTTTACTACACATCCCTACTGTGTAGAGGCCCCTGGCCCTCTTTGCCTTCAGGTTTACTACACATCCCTACTGTGTAAAGGCCCTGGCCCTCTTTGCCTTCAGGTTTACTACACATCCCTACTGTGTAAAGGCCCTGGGCCCTCTTTACCTTCAGGCAGACTGGAGCATCACGGTCAAACTGGTCCAGGAAACACCCCAGAGAAGACTTCCTGGCTGAGGCCTGACGAAAACGGAAACAAAACTGTGTGTCCCCTAGGCAACCTGCCAAACAGGAAGAGGGAATAGGAAACAAGCATTTATCCTATGCTGTGTAAGAGGTTCTGAGGTGAAGAATAACACCAAACTGTTTTAGTGGTTCTTTATATTGCAAACTATCAGTTTTACATCATTCTTCCAAACAGATAGTGAAGTGAGAGAGTTTGTACATTACTGATAATAACAAAAAGAACTACTTTGATTACTTCAACTCAAACAATATAAAAGACTCATTGTTTGGTTATGAAAGCATCATTGTCTTACTGTAGTTATCTTGAAACCCAACAGTGTTTCTTGGCCATTGTAGGCATTCTGTTACCAAGCGTCAGGCAGGGAATTCTCAACAATTGTGAGCCTGTGCTGAACCACAACGCCTGCGCGAGCCTGTGCTGAACCACAACGCCTGCGCGAGCCTGTGCTGAACCACAACGCCTGCGCGAGCCTGTGCTGAACCACTACATCTAAATGCGAGCTCCATTAAAGGATCACTAAAGACACCTTCACAGCTCTAAATCGTTGTGAAGTCATGTTTCCGACATTAAGGTTTCACCTTGTCAGCACGATTGGTAATTCCCAACTTGGCCACCATAAGTAACCGCAACATTTTCAAAACTATAATCTGTTAGCTTTCAATTGAGTTGGAGAATAAAACGGGGCACACGGGAATAAAAACGGGGCACACGGGAATAAAAACGGGGCACACGGGAATAAAAACGGGGCACACGGGAATAAAAACGGGGCACACGGGAATAAAAACGGGGCACACGGGAATAAAAACGGGGCACACGGGAATAAAAACGGGGCACACAGAATAAAAACGGGGCACACAGAATAAAAACGGGGCACACAGAATAAAACAGTAAAGATCAGGAAGTCAACAAAACACCTCCCCTGAATTGAACCGACTCAATTGAAAGCTAAACGTTTATAGTTTCGAAAATGTTGCAGTGACGTCACTGTGTGAATTTCCAAACACTTACGATGGCTGAGTTAGGAATTACCAAAAGCCAAAGAAAGTGTGTGTTGTGACTCTGCCGTGTTGGAAATATGACCGGCTCAACGATTTTGAGCTGTTTAGGGGTCTGGAGTGATCCTTTAAGGTATGTAGTAATGCACCATCCAGCATGGAAATAATTCCTGTCAACTGAGGTCCCATTAAGAATGGCAACCATTTTCATACACAGTCCCCTTATTTCAGTGGCTCAAATGTAATTGGAAAAATGAAAACAATCATAAATAAAAAGTTAATTTTTAATACTTTGTCAAGAATACTTTGCAGGCAATTACTGCCTAAACTCACCAGCAGCATAGAGCCCTGTATTGCCCTTCTGGTTTGCTTCTAAAGCTAAGCAGGGTTAGGCCTGGTTAGTCCCTGGATGGGAGACCAGTGCTGCAGGAAGTGGTGTTGGAGGGCCAGTAGCGGGCACTCTTCCATCTGCTCTAAAAATCAATCCCAATGCCCCAGGGCAGTGACGGGGACATCTGCCCTGCTTAGGGTGCCGTCTTTCGGATGGGATGTTAAATGGGTGTCCTGACTCTCTGTGGTCATAAAAAATCCCATGGTACTTATCGTAAGAGTAGGTGTGTCAACCCCGGTGTCATGGCCAAATTCCCAACCAGGCCTCACCTCAATCAAGGCCGCCTAATAATCCCCCTCCTTCCAAATTGGCATATAACTACTCATCTCTCCACCTGATAGCTGATGTGTGGTGAGCGTTCTGGCGCAAAAATGGCTGCCGTGCATCACCCAGTTGGGTGCTACACATTGGTGGTGGATGAGGTGGGCTTTCCCCCTCACTGTGTAAAGCGCTTTGGGTTCTTTAAAAAAGCGCTATATAAGTTGAACAAATTATTATTATTATTATTAAAGTCTGGAACGCATGTATATCACCAATCGCTGGGTTTCCTCCTTTGTGATTCTTTGCCAGGGCTTTCTTTAGTTGTTTTGAGTCTTTCTGCCTTAAGCTGTCTTCAGCAAGTTAAATGCTCCATCAGGTGATTAACTCGGCCATTGCAGAATATTCCACTTCTTTGCCTTAAAAATACTTGTGGGTTACTTTCACGTTATGTTTTGTCCATCTGTAAAGTGAAGCACCATCCAACTACATTGTATTAGGCTGAAACTGATCAGACAATATATCCCCATACACTTCAAAATTCATCCAGCTGCTTCGATCTTCTGTCACATCAATGAATATTAATGACCCAGTGCCATTAGAAGCCATGCATGCCCATGCCATCACACTGCCTCAACCGTGTTTTACAGATGTGGTAAGCTTTGGATCATGAGCCGTTCCAAGACTTCTCCATACTTTTTCTTCCCATCATTCTGGTACAGGTTGATATTAGTTTCATCTGTCCAAAGAATGCTGTTCCTTTAAGCTCAAATCCATTATTTAACTAACTTGAATATATTTAGGTAAGCAGCCAAAATATTGAAACTTCTGCCATTGTTACTCGAAAGAAATGGGAGCCGTGCTTACAAAAAACACATGTTTGGATGTACGCTCCCATTATGCCTGGCAACACCAATTGGTGTGAGCTCAGAGTCCATGTCCTAATCAGACCATTTCTCCCTTTGTATGAAAGTATCTACTGAATGTTAGGGGCACTGGTAGATTGGCTGCTATTGGCTGTTGAATAGGTGTCGGCAAACAGCCAATGATCTCCCTTTTCTAGCTTTGAAGACCTTTGGTAAAATTCTTCTTTGATTCAACTTTTTCCTCACAAGTCCTCACAAGTCCTCACAAGTCCTCACAAGTCCTCACAAGTCCTCAAGTCCTCACAAGTCCTCACAAGTCCTCACAAGTCCTCACAAGTCCTCACAAGTCCTCACAAGTCCTCACAAGTCCTCACAAGTCCTCACAAGTCCTCACAAGTCCTTCTCACTATGTTTTTCTCCAGCTATATGGAAGGACGGTAATGACATCATTTAAAAAATAAAGTGGTCTGCCTGACCCAGCGTGCAGCACTGTGCCTATCAATCGGTGCACTAAATGTCCTAAATTACAGTTTCTGTACCCTGGGGTTAACGTATGTTATTAAAATGTATAAATATTTCAATGATTAACATGCTTTCAAGTTAAAATATTGAGAGGTAATTTTGCTGGAACTTGTTCATGTGTATGTGTTTGTGTATGCTTAGAACTTAAGTGGGAGAGTCCAGAGAAAACATTTGAACAGGTAAACAAACTAGGCTATTGTTAACATCTGTGGAGTGCATGTGTGGTGTTATAATTGGTGTAAACAACAGCACGCTGGCGTCTGCTACACCCAGTGACTGAGAACACTTATCCAACTCCATCTACTCTTGCTTTCTCCCTCCTTTTTATTAGGATCCCCCTCTCCTTCACCCGTCTCTCTCTTCCTACTAACATTTCAGTCTTTCTTCAGCTGCTGAGTGTCTGCTGGTACAACTCAAGAGGCCCAGAATCCACCACAACACTGCAGGAGAAGTCAGTCTACACACGGGCACCAAACAGTTAGCTATTTCACACACAAACACATGCTGGGCATGAAAGCTAATATGTCCTCAATTCAATGAATCCCTGAAACACAGTAGGAAATCTTGTGTGATTGAATCAATGGAGTCACTTTACGTCTGTGTCCATATGCTAAGATATATCCTGCCTGCCTTGAACAGCACAAAATTAAATTTAAAATCTAACATAAAGCCCAATATTCCAGCCCAATCATGATTGGACCAAATAATCTTAAAAAAAAAAAAACATTTGACAGCCGACTGCCCACAGGAGAGTGCAAGTCCATCCACTTGCTCTTGAGTTGGCCCATTCGTATGGAGGCACAACAACTTCTACTTAGCTGAATACAGAAACATTGATAAGCAATTGTTGTAGTTGACTTAACACCAGTAATCTAAATTAATACGTGGCTTGATGTTAATACATTATGACCAACCATACACCCAGGCTAGAATTGGCATTGCCTGGTCTAATACAAGTGAAGCACCAACACTAATTAATATGAATCAGCTAGTTGTCTCTTGTTGAGAGTAACTATTTCTTTATACATTCTGTTACCGACCCGCGGTGAAACCTGTCCTGCACAATGGGTGTGTATTAAACTGAACACAACCAACTACTACCTGACACCAACACCATTATTTAAACAAGAAGCTTTTCCAGCAATTTAACCATCTTCTTCACTGTGCATATCAAATTCAGTGAATAACAAATTGTGGTTAACAAAATCAATGCATTATTTTCCTGACAGATTAACCCAGTACCCAATATTTTGTTATTTAATGACTGTCCTGGTTTAACAGCGTTAGAAAACTAGTGGGAGCAAACAGCTGGTACTCAAGGTAGACGGCTATTGTTCCTTGAGTTATGTAAGTGCTCTCCTCTCCACTAACTAGCATGACAGTAATAGTACATCTAATTACTGTACTGATAATAACCAAGGTGCAAAGACGGAGGACAGTCAAGGAGATTACCTGAGTTGGAGTCTGGAAATGACAGGTAGCATATACTTGTTTTCTGAAACACAAATATAATGAAGTGTCATTGTGATACTTTAGCACCTGCCAACAATGTATTATTAACATGACTATATAGAATATAACTAACCTCTTTTTCGGATAGTTTGGAATGGTGTGGGTAAATGACCTGGTAGAGAAAGAGAAACGAAGTGTTGTTAGCGCTTAGCTAGCTACTTCGATAGTTAGCTAGATGCTAAATGTACACACGAAATTACACAAGCGTGCTAATAAACGTTAGCTCGTTGAGTAGAAAACACAAACAACTAGCCGGGTACGAACCAAGCTACATATCTACTGAGCTGAATGACAACAAGCAGAGGCATGTCTTCCACCTACAAACCTCCACCGCCTGGCCGAGCTCCAGGTCGAATCCAACCACGCAAATGCAGTGTAGCCAGGCAGAGAAGCGGTCCCAAGGCAGGAGAAGAGGATCCGTGTCTTCTTCTGTTCCAGCCCCGACGGGTAACATTATTTCTTCCGCGGGAGATATGCGCACATCTTCGTCTCCAACATCTTCAGTCTCTGCGAGTTGCTCTTGGATTTCCTCCGAGCCCTGCAAGGCCATGACGAAGCCCAACGCTGGAGATGCTTCCCTTTAACAACTTCTATACCGCCGGCCACTTTATCCCTGAAACCAGCTCAACATCAACGTACCCTACGGAGAACTTAGCTAGCATGACGTCACTGCGCTACACTTAAAAGGCATAAATATACATACTACAAGTACGTACTGCACAAATTGGTAAAGTGCTTACTTTTAAGTATATATTAAGCAAGTATGCCCGTATTGCGTCTTGAAAGAGACAATAAAATCAACTCAATTGCTTTGCTGATAAACATTACGCATTGTTCAAATAATATTAACAAAAAGGCACTAATTTATTAATAGAAGCTATCTTTGTTGGATCATTACAGTTGTTGCTGGCTTAATGTGTAGTTAATGCGCTAGAAAGCTCAGCATATTATACTAGTTTTCGTAAATGTTCGTCCGGTAAAAATTCAGAAGAAAGCCATATACAGTATGAATGGACGAACAGACATCATTCATTATGGAGAGCAAGTGATGACGTAGATTTGACGTGCGCAACCCATAGATATATATCACTAGATAGGATAATGTCATAAAGCCCCTATACATCAGAATGGAACAATTTGTCGGCCATTTTACCTACGAACTTCTGAACCAGCAACAACAGGAACAAATGGCAGAAGTGGCATTTTTTACTTAAAAACTGCCTTAGGGCTGTGGGCAGCTGGGTGGAGGTGTTCTTATTTTCCATGGACTTTACTGTATCCCAGAACATTTTAGAATTAGTGCTACAAGAAGCAAATTTCTGTTTTAAGAAGCTAGCCTTGGCATTTCTAAGGCACATTCATTTACCAGTGTGTCCATTAATCGCTGGATGGCTTATTCTGTGCTGATGATCGCCGCTACACATCCAAGGGATAGAGTATTGATTACTGTGCGCCGTAGAGGATGGTCGCATGGACAATGGCTCTGCTCACTCTATGCAGGTTTTGGCTTATTACTGTTTTTTTTAGTTTTTATTTCTGCACGTTCTGCACTGTCGCTCATACAGTATGATCGACTAGCACTTTTGGATATACGTAATTCACTGGATACAGACTTTTTTTTCCACTTACCTGAGCGATTGCTGCAACTGGAATATCCCGCCGTCGACTTGTTTACTTATACGCAGGCGACGAAGGAGAAAGAAGAGAGGAAAGCGAGCAGGTATTCTATGCAGATCACGGACGAGATACTGCAATCCACCGTTATCGAGCATTTTACTTGCAAATGTTCAATCACTTGACAATAAAATGGACAAACTTCATGCTCGGATTATCTTCCAGCGGGACATTGCCAACTGCTGCGTGCTAGCTTTTACAGAGACGTGGCTGGATTCCACGACCCCGGACACGGCTATTACGCCAGCTGGTTTCTCCATCTTCCGGCAGGTAGATGGTAAACAAAGAGGCGGAGGGGTTTGCATTATGATTAACTCTCGTTGAGGTTCGGATGCCGCAGTTATTTCAACACACTGCTCACCGGACCTGGAGCTACTAACTGTAAACATACGTCCCTTCTATCTTCCCCGGGAGTTTACTTCCGCTATAATCACAGCAGTCTACATACCTCCGCAGGCAGATAATGCGCGCGCGCTTGAGGGACTATATGGAATAATAATTGGCCTAGAGGACGCTCATCCTGAGTCTGTTTTTATTGTTGTTGGAGACTTTAACAGGACAAACATGAAAAAAATACTGCCCAAATTCCATCAGCATATTTCTTTTCACACTCGGGGCGATCAGACCCTAGATCACTGTTATTCAACAATCCGTAACAGCTTCAAACCCATCCCCCACCCTGCCTTTGGAAAGGCAGATCACATCTCCATTCTTCTCCTCCCTACCTACAGACAACGTCTTAAACAGGAAAAAACGGTTTTTCGGTCAGTTAAAAAATGGAGTGACCAATCCATTACTACTCTCCAAGACTGCTTTGAAACCACAGACTGGGAAATGTTCGGTGTTGCAGCGGGTGACAACATTGATGAATACACTGACTCTGTCTCAGCATTCATCACCAAGTGCACAGATAATGTCGTTCCACGGGTCAATGTCAAGACCTTCCCCAACCAAAAGCCCTGGGTTAACGGCAATGTCCGTGCCAAGCTTGTAGCACGGTCCTCTGCCTATAACTCTGGGGACCCGGTGGCTCTGAGGAGGGCCAGATGACCTACGGAAGGCCATCAGAGATGCTAAAAGAGACTACAGGGACAAATTGGAGTCCAATTACAACAGCTCCGACCCCAGACGCATGTGGAGTGGACTACGGCAGATAACGGAGTACAAAGGCAGGAAGAGCTATGAGAACCTATAAGCTGGCTGAGAACCCAGACGACTGCACTCTGACCCTGGATGTGGCTGACGTAAGGAGAGCTTTCAAAAGAGTGAACCCGCGGAAGTCTCCAGGGCCAGATGGTATTCCAGGCCGTGTTCTAAGAGGATGCGCCGACCAGCTTGCAGGGGTATTCACCTCCATATTCAAACTCTCCCTAACACAGTTTGCAGTTCCCTCCTGCTTCAAGCAGGCCATCATTATCCCGGTTCCAAAAAAACCTTACATCACCTGCCTAAATGACTACCGCCCAGTAGCACTAACCTCAATCATCATGAAGTGCTTCTCAGGATCCTGGGTTTTAACTCTTGCCTTTGCAACTGGATCCTGGACTTCCTAATGAGAAGACCCCAGATGGTGAGAATGGGCAACCTTACCTCCTCCACAATGACCCTGAGCACCGGAGCCCCACAGGGCTGCGTACTAAGTCCCCTCTTGTACGCTCTGTTCACTTATGATTGTGTGGCCACACGCAGTTCCAACACCATCATAAAGTTTGCTGATGATACAACCATCCTAGGTCTCATCAACAACGATGAGAGTGCTTACAGAGAAGAGGTAAGAGCCTTGGCTACCTGGTGCCAGAGCAACAACCTCTCTCTCAATGTCAGCAAGACAAAAGAGATAATAGTGGACTTTAGGAAGCAGCAGAGGGAGGGTCCTGCCCCCATACACATCGATGGAGCTAAAGTCGAGAGTTTCAGAGTTCAAGTTCCTCGGTGTGTTCATCAGCGACAACCTCACATGGTCCAGACAGACAATCTCAGTAACAAAAACTGCCCAAAAGCGCCTATACTTCCTGAGGAGACTCAAGAAGTTTGGCATGTCTGTCAGGATTTAATAAACTTCTACAGGTGCACCATTGAGAGCATCCTCTCAGGCTGCATTACAGCCTGGTACGGCAGCTGCTCCGCTGCTGATCGTAAGGCCCTTCAGAGGGTGGTGAAGTCAGAGGAGCGCATCATTGGCTGCTGCCTCCCCTCCGTGCAAGGCATCTACCATAAGCGATGCCTTACGAAAACAAAGAACATCCTCAAAGACCACAGCCACCCAGGCCGTGAACTTTTCTCATTACTGCCGTCTGGTAGACAATACCGGAGCATCAAGGCACGGACCACCAGACTTACAAACAGTTTCTTCCCACAGGCCATTCGGCTGCTCAACAGGGAACACAGACACTGATCGCAAATCGTCTGTTGAGCACTAACACTCTCTGGTCACTTTATGCTCTCTACATCTGATGTAGCAGAATTCAAAAGCACCTTTAAAAGCAATTTTTCCATGCCAAATCTATAATATTTACTACTTCTACTGTTGTACATTTTCCAGACCACTGCTCAGTACATAGCGTTTTATTATTATTATTATTATTATTACTATTGTCATTATTATTTTTAAAATTCTTATATTGTTGTAATTCTTGTTTTTAAGCCCACTGCATAGAGGCGCCGTGCCATGTCAAAAGAATTTCTCTGCATAGGATGACGTATGTTATTCGATGCATATGATAAATAAACAACTTTGACTTTGACTAACCAGTCCTCTGTTCTTCTTTGAGAAAAGGTGTTAGAATTCATCATACTGGGGAGCTTCACAGGTGGTGAGGCAGTTCTGACAGGTCTCACAGGACAGCAGTGGGTTAGCCTGAGAGGTGACATCCCTTTAGTGAAATTAAGTACATTTCTTATTAGGGGTTCATTATAACAAACAAAATTATACAAACATTAATACAATGGTATACAAACATGAATACAATGGCATACAAATGTATGCAATTTTATTCATGTTTCTATCATTTTGTTTCCTTGCTGAGAAAGGAATTTTACCTTTCTTCTATATTTATTGTAGTATTAGACATTGAACATTACAATCACAACAAATGCCTAATACTACAATAAATATAGAGGAAAAGGTATAATTCCTTTCTCACTACCCAGCAAGGAATGTAAGTACAACAGCTCTTTATGACTCTCCAGTGAGCTATTCATCTAATAATAACTAGCTAACTGCAGTACTTTATGTGAATGGAGCAAGCTAGCTAACTTGGTCCGCTGGTATTGTAGCTTTGTAGATGCTGGGCAGATGAGTAGGCTATACTTTTAGGTATTTAGGTATAGCAAAAAGTTAACCAACATTGCCATCTGTTGGTTAGTCAAAGTAATAACGCTATGTCATTGTCAAAAACAATGTATCTACCGTGTGAAACATTACAGTAATTCATAATAGCGAACTAGCTGAGACCGTTAAAAAATGAATAGCTAGAATTCTGATATGGTACCAAGTGAAAGCCTTGCTGTCTTTTTCATTGAATTAAGTGCTTCAGTATTATCATTTTGTTTTGTAAAACTGACCAATGAAAGGTTATTCCAGCATCCCTTGTATTTTTGGTCCTTTTCGTGGAGCAATTTGCTGCTGCACAATGTGCCATACTATGACTGTTAGTGGTTTTAAAGAATATAAAACACGGTCCCTAGGTAAAATGGCGGACCTATTGGGACGTCAGACAGAACTAGGAGTCTGAAAGTTGTAATCAGAGCCATTGCGAGAGAGAGTTGTGTCAATGGAGGGTAAAAAATGCTACAGTCACGTGGTACGGTCACGTGGTTCATGAGTCTCAACAGTTCCAAACGGATGATTTTACATTGAAGTCTATGGAAGCACCTGTAAAAACAGCGATTTTTGGTATGATCTATAATATGAAATCTGTTTCAAGTGCAGTAAATTGATAAGTTAGATTGTTTGTAATATTTACAACATAGCATTGCAGCATATTATGGTAAAATTTAGATGAAATTATAAGGTTAGAGTGACTAATGGCAGGTTGCCGCCTATTAGTCATATTGACGCTGCTTTAGCTAGCTATTGTGGTATTATTTTATAAGAATGAATGATTTTCATTAGAAAGCCATTGTATTTGTATGTATCAATATGTTTGATCACACACACACACACACACACACACACACACACACACACACACACACACACACACACACACACACACACACACACACACACACACACAGTATGGTAGACAGTATAATTATCAATTTAATACAAGAACATCTTGTAATGGAATAGTATAAAAAATGCATCGAGCTGTAATGAAATGTATTTGGAATACCATCAAATGCATTAAATGGTAGGGGCCTGACATTTAAATAAGGTCCTGGAAATGTGCCACTTTTGTCTATAAAACATTGCTTCTCTTCGGTGACACATGTAGTAGCTCAGTTTGTTTGGAACTGTTGAGGGTCTCCATGATCCGCCATTGCTGTAAAAAAACTGACTGATGAAGTGAACGGAGTTGACACAACTCTCTCTCTCTATGGCTCTGGTTGTAATTATTTGAATAGGTGTGCTAAGAGAAATCTGAATAATTTCGAAAAGCCAGGTAAAAACCCAGAGAGAGAAATCTGAATCATTTCGAAAAGCCAGGTAAAAACCCAGAGAAGCTGGATAGTTATAGGCCTATTGCTTTGACTTCCAACTTGTGTTAACTGATGGAAAAAATGGAGGTTGATGTTTTTCCTGGAGAGTAGGGGATTAATGAGTGAGGCGCAGAGTGGGTTCAGGAATGGGAGGTCTACTATGGAAGCATTGGTGGTGGTTAGCATGGAGATAGCCAAGACGCTAACAATGAAGGAGATTATGACTGTGTTGTACTTTGACATAGAGAAGGTGTATGGCACTATGTGGATGGAGGCTGTGTTAATCAAGATGAGTGCACTGGGTATTAGGGGTAGGATTATGGATTTCTTGTTTGATAGGTACATACAGGTGAGGGTTGGGTCGGTATTGTCAGGTATGTATGAGGTGGTTAATGGTACCCCACAGGGCAGTGTGATTAGCCCAGTGTTGTTGACGTTGATGATTGATTATGTGTTTAGGGTGTGTAGGGCAAGGAATGGGTGTGGCTCTGTATGCAGATGATGTGTTTAGGGTGTGTAGGGCAGGGAATGGGTGTGGCTCTGTATGCAGATGATGTGTTTAGGGTGTGTAGGGCAAGGAATGGGTGTGGCTCTGTATGCAGATGATGTGTTTAGGGTGTGTAGGGCATGTGGAGTATGTGGAGGTGAAGTGTAGGAAGGTGTTGAACCTGATGAGGGCAGTGGCTGGTTTTGATTGGGGGGCGAACAGGCAAACACTGCTGTATATGTACCAGGCACTGATGAGATCAGCAATAGATTATGGGTGTTTTATTTATGGAGCAGCGGCCAAAACGTTGGTGCAACAACTAGACAGGGTACAATCACGAGCACTGAGACTATGTGTGGGGGCTTTCAGGACAACTCTGGTGGTACAGAGACTAGACAGGGTACAATCACGAGCACTGAGACTATGTGTGGGTCTATCAGGACTACTCTGGTGGTACAGAGACTAGACAGGGTACAATCATGAGCACTGAGACTATGTGTGGGTCTATCAGGACTGCTCTGGTGGTACAGAGACTAGACAGGGTACAATCACGAGCACTGAGACTATGTGTGGGGCTATCAGGACTACTCTGGTGGTACAGAGACTAGACAGGGTACAATCA
>JACXGM010018124.1:5607-19371 GCA_016801145.1 Umbra pygmaea | reverse complement strand
GAGGATAATATACTTTTTTAATTGTTACACTTGTAGGTGCACCATTCCCGGAGGTACTGCAATACCGAGTTGATGCGTGGAGCAGACGGAGCAAGCCCCGTTTCCGAATCCCTGTTCGAAAAATCAACTTAATATATATAGTTTCCCGGTGGGGAACGTATTAGATAGTAAACTGCTAAGAACATATGATTCAAAGCTTCCATTATCCAATACAATACAGCCGTATGGGACCATTGCCCAACACATTACACACAATAATTCGCTCCGATGTAAAGCTAGCTTCTTTAGGGCTTCTTTAGTGGGATTCCTTTCGTAGTTTCGCCTTCAAAGTAATAGCGCTTCATTCAACGCGATAAACATCGCTTAACAAATATGGAAACATTAAACATTTCGATAATATGCCACTAAACTATATTAGAATAGTGTGACATATTTACTAACTTATTATGTTTTAATAAGAACATTTACATTTGCAATCTGTATTGCTTATATAATAAATACTCAGAATCCTGTGTAATGCTAGCTACATTAAGGATCCCGGTGGTAAATGTGGATATCACATAGATCACTTAAGTAATTCGCGACTTACCCAATACCATGTTGACATGCTACCTTTGCTCTCCAAAAACCTTAAACTAGCCAAGAAACGGTGCGCAATGTTGTGAAAAAAAAATGTTTATCTTGTTAGCTGAATGGCTGCACAGCTATATCCACCGTTTTGTTTGCCACTGTTGTTGTTTTTGCACAGTACCTTTTGAAAAGCTGTCTGGAATGTGTCTGGGGAGTAGTTGTTGCACTATAAGCATTAATTGAACTTTATTATGTTGTTCTATGCTATATTGCACATGTTTTTATAGCTTGTTATGATCAAGTGTTTTAATAAATGTTTGAATTTGAAGTAGTTGGAGTTATTTTTTTTACCGTGGTATCGAAATCGGCATCGAGAATCGTGTAATTTTACTGGTATTGGCACCGACTACTGAATTTTTGGTATCGTGACATCCCTAGGTACTTGACACTAGACTTCAGGCATTTTGGCATTTCCTTCTCCCCAGTCTTCCTCCAGACTCTGGCACCTTGATCTCCGAATGCATGCAAAATTTGTTGTTGTTTTGTTGTGCTGCTTCTCTGTAGCCCAGGTCAGGCGGTTCTGCCGCTGTTTCTGGTTCAAAAGTGGCTTGACCTGGGGAAAGCGGCACCTGTAGCCCATTTCCTGCCCACGCCTGTGCACGGTGGCTCTGGATGTTTGTACTCCAGACCCAGTCCACTGCTTCCGCAGGTCATCCAAGGTCTGGAATCGGTCCTTCTTCACAATCTTCCTCAGGGTCCGGTCACCTCTTGTCATTGTGCAGCGTTTTTTGCCACACTTTTTCCTTCTCACAGACGTCCCACTGATGTGCCTTGATACAGCACTCTGGGAACAGCCTATTTGTTCAGAAATTTCTTTCTGTGTCTTACCCTCTTGCTTGAGGGTGTAAACGATGGCCTTCTGGACAGCAGTCAGGTCGGCAGTCTTACCCATGATTGCGGTTTTGAGTAATGAAACAGACTTGGATATTTTAAAAGCCTTAGAAATCTTTTGCAGGTGTTCAGAGTATATTAGTTGATTCAGATGATTAGGTTAATAGCTCGTTTAGAGACCCTTTTCATGATATGCTAATTCTTTGAGATAGGAATTTGGGGTTTTCATGAGCTGTATGCCAACATCATCAGTATTTAAACAATAAATGACCTGAAATATTTCAGTTGGTGTGCAATGAATCTAAAATATATGAAAGTTTAATTTTTATCATTACATTATGGAAAATAATGAACTTCATCACAATATGCTAATTTCTTGAGAAGGACCTGTATATACACTACATAAACACTAAATATTTTTAGTCTGTAGTCATATATCCATGTGTGTGTCTCCCTGTCTGTCTATGTCTGTCTACAATATTAGTCTCCTGTTTTTCCATTGTAAAAGTTGGCACAAATTCATCCATTTCTAAATTATTTGTAACGTAATTCTCATGGGCCAAGATTCCGCTTTCTTTCATGCAGCATGGTGTGACGATAGAGGGAAAGGAGTTGTGACTACGTGGAGAAGAATCTCTCTGTTGAAGATGCACCAATTATCAGGGCTGTTACATACAATTTATGCAACTCAGGAAAAGCTTCTTTATACTCCTGCAGGTGTTGAGACACAGTGGACACATCTGATTCATTTGGACATTTCTTGATCAACATTGTTTTTTTTAGACTCATCATCTGCTGCAGTGCAAGCAAACACGTGCAAAGGGCACAACAAGGTAAAATCTAGAAATGCACCAGATTTGGGTACAAGAATGGATATGGCTTTCATTAGGTCAACATTTTCCTTTTAAATGGCCATGTCAAGGATGTTGAGCAGAGATCTTTTCAGAGACTGAGAGGGAGTGATGGAACGATTATCTGAATCTGTGTGACCCACAGTTGAGAGCAAAACACTTTAACCAAGGTGGTTTAGTTAATGTTCTCCTTGCAGGATGTACATCTCCAGCAGGTGCCTGAGAATGCTCAATCCACCAGTCATTTTCAGGGATGTCTTTTAAGGACTCAAGTGATGCACCAACAACTTCACAAGCAGTGCACATACCCACAGACTGAGACTGTAGAATTACATTAGTTTCAAGACAGCAAGCACGTGACTAGAAATCTCAGGAATGGTGTCTCTTAATTTGAATTAACAGGCCTGATGCCTCAGTGCACAAATCAGATGTGGCTGTCATGAAATGCAGTTGTAGTGGTAGAGAGAAGGAGAAAAAGACTATCAGCGAGTAGGTAATATAGATAACTGCAATGCGATAATATAGATAACTGCTATAGTGGCATAGAATGCTTGGAGCTACCTATAACAAGCGTATGCAAATCTCAAACTGAACATCACTCTTCTCACACTTATTTAATATTAGAACACCTCCTGGACACAAGTAAACCTACCATGACAATACAATATCATTAATGACTCACCCCACTCTCTGTTCTCCTGAGCCTTAAATAGGGAAGAAAGGAGACCGGCTGGAAGCAATTACTAATTTGACTGGTCTCTCAATCAACCCATCTAGGCAACAGTAGAACAGGGAGTGGTGCACACTTAACAATAATAACACACACCAGCCGCGGTCGGTGGATCTTAATTGGGGAGGACGGGCTCGTATTACGCTCGGTACCGGAGTGAATGGAATGGTGCGCAACGAACTAAACCAATTGTTTTTTGATTTGCACACATTCCATTCACTCCGGTTCTGAGCGTAATACGAGCCCGTCCTCCCCAATTAAGATCCACCGACCGCGGCTGACACACACACATGTACATTCCATAATGAACACAAAATCCACAATAAACAATAAATACATCCACCCTCGGACACCTGTTACATGTGGCATCATCCTCTGAGATATCTGACAGGATAGTGAGAAGACAGTCTTCATTCTCAACAATGCACCTTGTCACATCATAATGGCTTGTCCAGATCAGTATTTTGAGACAAGGAGCTTTGTACTTGTGTGACTCATACTGGTGATGGAAGAAATTATACAGGGAACTAGGGAGGTCGAAAATCTTTTTGGCACATGGCTCACCCTGCATGGCATGCACAACCACTAAGTGTAACTGGTGGATAAAACAATGGATATATGGAATATAACTAGCAAGCTTCTCTTGAAGCAGTGCTTGCACACCACCTCGTACTACACTCATCACTGATGCACCATCATAACATTGGCTAACTCTGTTGCCAGCACTGTTAGCCAGCATCAGAACGAAGTCTCAGCATTTCAGTGGACATGAACTCAGCATCAAGTTGATGCAAGTCAAGCAACCAATCAGAGGCTCCTCTGGTATGGAACTGCACACAAACTGAATTATTACAGACAAATTCTCAACATTGGACCTGTCCCTAGTTCTATCACTTTTAATGCAAAATCCTGCATAGTCAGCTTTTGCATATCTCTTCTTGACCTTTCCCAGAACCATGTGTGCCAGCGTTTGAATTATCTCATTTTGAATATCCCTGGATGTGTACCCGGCATTTTTAGGAATGCCCTTAGCAATATCTGTCTCTAAGGTGTATTCCAACAATAAAAAAAAGACCTGCAGCAATGTCATCATTAGTATCAGCGGTGATCACACTTAAGGTTTTCTGTTGAACTTCAGATTGGTGGTGGTAGGCAATATGTCTGTTTCTTTGTGTGTAATCTGTGAAGAGTCTGTGATAATGCAAGTGTGTAAACAATGCTACTATAAAAATTAATATTCACTGATTATTGCATACAGCTTACTATAGATTTATAGTCAGTGTATTAGATGGCGGTTGGCACGCCTAAAGTTTGAAAAAGCAGAGTACTGACACAGAAGCTATAAGCAGTGTAACGATACTGCTTAGTTTGGTTCAGAAAGTCACA
Source organism: Umbra pygmaea (assembly GCA_016801145.1). NCBI lineage: Eukaryota > Metazoa > Chordata > Actinopteri > Esociformes > Umbridae > Umbra > Umbra pygmaea. The sequence continues at coordinate 14,943 of JACXGM010018124.1, read as the reverse complement.
CAATGACGCAAACTGATCAAGACAACAGAAGACCAGCAGGAACTCCCATGTTATGTAAAATCCCTGTTTATGTCAAACGACATGGCTGGTGGCTGTGGACGGAGGTAGCAGCAAAACGGTGGACTGAACGCCCAGGCCAACCCAGCAGCTCAGTGGCATCTCCCTCCCGCTGCTGGGCTGCTCAGACATACACACGACAGCCTGACAACTTTTGGAGGCGGGCTGTAGGCTGCCCACCCAATCAAATGTTAGAAACTATACTGGTATTTCTTTACTGAGCTATTTTCCTTTTCTTAACTTTTGATTGGGTGGTGATGACACGTTTAGGTGGGCTGAGCACGTCTCTACCCACTGCTTCCGCCGGCCTCAATTCCTAATTTATGTGGGTGTGACTAACATCAGCCAATAAATTGACAGAAAACTGAAATCTTCAAAGATTGATCCTGAAGAAAAACTTTTCATTGAATTGGAAGTTCTCGTTTCACAGTTTGCAGAAAACCAAATGTTTTCATGAAATAAACATGTTACTTATTCATTGGTATGTGAACCAACATCGAACTTCATCCACACCTGTCCACCTTTCTCCTGGTCCTCGGGGGTCCCACACAGTTCTGACTAACGAAGTCCTGAAAAAACTAGAGCAGATATGTTGAAACATGACTGACATGAACACATCTTTGAACAAAATGAATGAAACTCTGAAGGAAACAAGCCATTCTTGAATGAAACAAGAAAAAAATGAATTTAACAAGAAAAATACTTATTCCAATGGCTTTGTAATAACCTCAAAAGTGTGCAATGATTTCTGCCATCAAAATTATATTGACCATGTATGCTCTCCAAGTATGTGGCTATTGGCATGACTGTATGGTGGCCGACAGGGGCAAATGCCCTGCAACTTAGGAAACATCTTGTAAAGGTGAGTGCCAACTGTTACTAAACATCTCAGGGGTTTATGAACTGGTTAGGTTTCAGTTAGACTGTGGAGCAAGCTGCAATATCATACCTGTCAATTTACTGAATCCAGACATACAAATAGAGAACACAAAAAAGGTACTAGTGATGTACAACAGAAGTACTCTACAGCCACTAGGAAAGTGTAGGATCAAACTAAAAAATCCAAAGAACAAGAAACTGTTCAGGCTGGAGTTTATGGTAGTAGAGGCTGACTCCACAGTGCCACTATTGGGCAGCAAAGCAGTTCAGGCTATGCATCTAGTCAAAGTACAGTATGAGAACATATTGGCCGTAGATAGTACTGTGACAGAGGCATCACAAAACATGGGTCAATGGACAATGGAGCAAATCATGAAGGAATACAAAGATGTATTCACAGGTGATGGTTGCCTGGAAGGCCAGTACCAGATTGAAATTGATAATAAAGTGGAACCAGTGAAACTTTCCAAAAGAAGGGTGCCAGTCTCAATGATGGCACAATTAAAAGAAGAACTGAAAGGCCTTCAAAAGAGAGAGATCATCGCACCTGTAGAGAAAAGCACTGACTGGATAAGTAGCTTGGTCATTGTAAGAAAACCAAGTGGGAAGCTACAAGTATGCATCGATCCCAGACCTCTTAATAAAGCTCTAAAGAGGAGCCACTATCCGTTGCCAACCCTTGAAGACATTTTACCAGACCTGTCAAAAGCAAGAGTGTTCACAGAGTGATGTCAAGAATGGCTTTTGGCATGTTCAGTTAGAAGAGAACTCCAATTACCTCACAACATTCTCCACTCCCTATGGCAGATTCCGGTGGCTTAGGATGCCAATGGGTATTGTGGAGAATTTTTAGTTGTAATGATAAATTAACAGAACAATAACCAATAAGTTAAATGCAATGTAGCATAAAAGAAAAGAGAGTTTACATGGATTGTGATACTAAAACTAGATATCCTTAGAATACATAGAAATTATTGTTAATATTACTCTGGACTGTTTGGTCTTTCATAAAAGCTATAGATCTTGCGAACATCATGGTGGAAAGACAAAAGCTATACAATGTTGGGATAGGAACTTACAAATTATGGAAGAAGTTGATTAACTGTAGAAGGCAGATATCTTTAAGACAAAACCAAAGGAGACGGAAGGACTAGCCTGTTGACATAAGCTAGGAGTCTTTGAAGCTCACCAAAGGGGGTCTATTGTGTTCTAAATGCTAATGGAGTTGGAGAGCAAAGATCTACTTCAAAGCAACAGGTCTCCATCCATACAGTTGCCAAATGGGTTAGAAAACGCATCTCTTGTCAAAACGTGATTGGTGGGTTTAAATTCAAACTGTTACAGTACTGACCAATTGTTATGAATATCGAGTTTCTGTTGAGTGATGTCATGATGTCTATATATTTTGGGAGAATCCTTGTGAGGGCACTTCGATTCTGGGCTAAGGATGGGAAGTCAGATTTTATAATGAATAAAGTCTTATTGCTCTAATTATCATATCTCCAGGTCTCTGAGTGTAATTAATTAATTACTAAATGCATCAAAAATATACAACAGTATCAGCCCAGCACCAGAGATTTTCCAGAGAATGCTGAGCCAGTCACTGGAGGGACTACTGGGCATCTATGTCATTGCAGGTGATGTGCTAATCACTGGGGAAGGTGACACTCTAGAAAGTGCAATTCAAGACCATGACAAAAAACTAAGAGCATTTTTAAACAGGTGTAGGGTCAAGAATAGTACACTCAATGCAGACAAGTTTAAGTTGAGACAAAATGAGGTCCCATTCATCGGACATCGTCTGACAGCAGACGGACTGAAGATCGACCCCGAGAAGGTCAGGGCAGTAAAGGACATGCCGAGACCAACGGATGTCAAAGGAGTACAGAGGCTATTAGGTATGGTGAACTACCTGGCCAAGTTCTGTGACCACCTGTCAGACAGCTGTGAAACACTGAGGCAATTGACACACAAAGAGAACCTGTGGGACTGGAGTGAGATACACGAAGAAGCATTCCTGAAAATAAAAGACACTATATCCAAAGCACCGGTCCTGAAGTATTATCAGCCAGAAGAGGAGCTGACGCTGCAGTGCGATGCCTCAGAGACAGGACTGGGTGCTGCCCTGATGCAAGGTGGAAAGCCAGTGGTTTTGGGAGCCGAGCTCTAACACAGACAGAGAGGGGCTATGCCCAAATAGAAAAAGAATGCCTTGCTATAGTATTCGGCATGGAAAAGTTCCATCAATATACTTATGGCCGCAAAGTAACAGTGCAGTTGGACCATAAGCCGCTAGAAAACATAGTGAGGAAACCACTACTTAGCGCACCTAAGAGACTCCAACGTATGTTGCTCAGATTACAAAAATATCACGTGGACGTAGTATATGTTCCCGGCCGAAACATGCTACTTGCAGACACACTGAGCAGGGCCTACTTACCGGACAGCAGCACAGAAGGATCAGTGGAGGCAGAGATTGAGAGCATCAACATGGTCCACTATCTACACATCTCAGAGAAGAGATTGGAAATGATCCGCTTAGAAACAGAGAAGGACAAAAAGCTACAAACCCTCAGTAAAACCATTCATGCGGGATGGCCTCAAAACAAGAAGGAGGTACCAAATGAGATTTGTCATTACTGGTCATTCCAGGAGGAGCTGAGTGTTCAGGATGGCATCATCTTCAGAGGGGAAAGGGCCGTTATCCCAGAGACTCTCAGAACAGAGATCACACGCCGGATACACTCATCACACCTGGGGATAGAAGGATGCCTCAGGAGGGCTCGAGAGTGTGTGTACTGGCATGGGATGAACGAACAAATAAAAACCTTCATAGCAAAGTGTGACATCTGCAGGGCAGTTGACCCAAAACAACAGAAAGAGACACTACACCCACATGAGATACCACACAGGCCATGGGAAAAAGTGGGGACAGATTTATTTTCCTTTGAGTGCAGGGACTATCTCATCACAGTGGACTATTACTCAAACTTTTGGGAACTGTACTACTTACCAGACACAAAGTTGAGTACAGTGATACGTAAACTCATGGCTCATTTCGCCCGACAGGAGATACCAGACATAGTATTCTCAGACAATGGGCCACAGTACGCGTCAGAGGAATTCAGGAGATTCAGTTGGCTCTGGGAGTTCACACACAAAACGTCATCCCCAGCGTACCCACAGAGCAATGGGAAAGCAGAATCAGCTGTCAAAACAGCAAAAAAGCTAATGCAGAAAGCAAAAGCAGATGGAAAGGAACCTTATTTAGCTATCCTGGATCATCGAAACACACCAACACAAGGATGTGAGCCCAGCACAGAGACTGCTGAGCAGGAGAACCAGAACACTTTTGCCGGTCAAGGACAGTCTTCTGCAAACAGAGATACAGGACACAATACACGGTCTGGTCAGAAACCAACACAGACAAATCAGATATTACAACAGACAGGCGAAAGACATGGAGAAACTAAACACTGGGGAGAGTGTGCGAGTACAACCACTAGAACCACACAAAACATGGAGGAAGGCTACAGTACTGAAATCTGTGGACGATAGGTCTTATCAAGTGTTCTGGACACAGGAGGAATTCTGAGAAGGAATCGCTGCCACTTTAGAAAGACTCATGAACCCTCTGTTGGTACACAAAATCACACTGGGAATGTGGAGACAAACACACAGACAGAGACGAGACCCAGTGTTCCGCTGGGGGACACAACAAGATCTGGACGGCGAGTGGTTAAGCCAGCATACCTCAATGAATACGAGACATGAAAGACATACGGAACACGGGGCATGTGTTTATGTTTAAGGGGTTTTGACATGGTTGTGGTTACAGTTACAAAAGGTCACTCTGAAGTACCAGATGTATGCTATTGGTTGTTCTGGAGAAGTGTGTTAATGTCAGTGAAGGTAGAAAAAATTATTTTTGTTAAGACTCAGAGCAATTGTTGTTTATCTGGGAGTATTGATATAGTCAAATTTAAAGAATCCGAGTAGTAGAAAGACCTGGAAAAAAAAATATATATATATATGTAAGGAAAAGGGATGTAACAATTGTGGTAATTGTTTGTTGCAGCACGAAGCATATTAGGTGGGACACGGGAGTACGTGTGTGAATAGAAAGGCATGTGCAGTTGTAAGCATTGTTGAAGACTGAGATTATTCAATAAAAGTGAGTTAAGCTAGTAAACTGCTTATAACCGTCAATTCTGTATAACAGTAAGTAGAACAGAATTAAACAATGGGTATGCTGGTCTTACAGGGAGGTTTGTTCATCAAAATTCTATCTTGAGGCATCAGAAAGTGATCGGGCCATTGACCAATGAAACCTGGTCTAAAGTTAATGGAACAGCAAATTATTCAAATGCACCTAGGCTTATGCACAGCACGTGCACACTATGCTTGTTACACACACACAGGGAAGCGCAGTAGCACACAAACATGCAAAATATTGAAATTAAAAATATTACGGTGCCAATCTAACATCATAATAGCAATGCGCCAAGATACCAACGTGTAAGACTCTTAGGGCCCTATTTTAATGATCTGAAACACAAGTATAAAACGCGAAACGCAAGTGACAATGTGCGAGGGTCCCGGGCACTGTTGCTATTTTACCAGCGGGATAAATGACTCTTGCGCCCGACGCAAGTCTAAAATGGGTAGTTCTGAAGTTGCTTCATTAGTCATAAGGTTGGTTTAGGTAGTTTAAAGTTCCTCCTGTCCTATCCAAACACCTGACATGCATTTTCAGTGTGCTGAATGGTCGTTCAATTAGAATACACTGCGTGTTCGTGTGGCAGCGTTTGCCATAAATGAGTCGTAGTTTGAGCCAGAGTAATTCGCAAAGACATGGGTGATTTTACTATTAGCATCGCAAATGACTTGTATGTTGATTGAATGGGTTCCCTTGCGGTTGATGTATGTCAGTGCGAATAATTAATTCGGAATAATTTAGGTAAATGTGTACACTAGATATATGCCTATTTTTTCACATCTTCGGACACCACAATGATTTCCCTTGTGTGGTAATTTTTTACCTTCTAATTATGTATTGCAATAATGGGAACTGCTGCATTTGTGTAGATGAGAGGAGCAAAGTGTATGCGCGTTGTGCACACGCTACATTATGGCCAATCATGCACCCTTAAAATAGTATCTGAATAACACCAGATTTTTTTTTTTTCTGGAACTGCAAGATAGTACCAGGGAATGTTTGCGCCGGAACAAGCTTCTTCTTTTCCCTGAACCGCCCAATGAACGCAAGTTCATTCCCTAATTTACCAGCGTGGAGGGAAAAGTCCCCTTTGCGTCGGGTGCAAGATAGGAATGATACATGCATTGGTGTAAAAAGTCAATTGCGCTGGGTGTAAGATAGGCCCCTAAAGGGAATAGGAGATGACACTCTGATTGGTTTATTGCATGTTATGCCCAAAACACACCTATGAATTAATGAAGACACTTCGTACAACCCATTTGAACCATCTGCCAAAATAATATTTTTGTATAACATGAAGTTTATTAGTAATTTACAATGCACTACAGCTTTAAAAAGCATTTTGTATTTTGTTATCCTAAGCATTTAATTAAGAATAACTGTTACTATTTATACAGCTCTTGTAAAAATTAAGAGACCACTACTATTCATAGGTATGTGTTTGGGTAAATTGAACATTTTTGTTTTATTCCATAAACTACTGACAACACTTCTCCCAAATTCTAAATACAACATATTTTTTCATTGAGTATGTATTTGCAGAAAATTACATCTGGTCAAAATAACAATAAAGATGGAGTGTTGTCAGCCCTTGAATGAGGCAATTGTGTCCAGAGCTGTAAATTGTATTCTCAGCAGATATAAGCTCAGACTACTGACCATGTGTTTTTTAAGAAACTTATACAATTCACATTGTATTTTTTCTTATTTGGAGAAAATGTTGATATTTGGATGCAGTTTTTGTTTGCATGTTATTGCCCCCACACCCAGCTATTGGATTATATAGGTATGCTTAAATTATTATTTTAAAATACCAAGATGACAGGGTGGATGAGCACACAATGGGGTGGACAAGCACACGACGCTGTGGACAAGCACACGACGGGGTGGACACATGAAGCAGAACACAAAAAGCATGACAAAATATGACAATGAAACATTTATTCAACTTAAAAAATATAAATAATTACATTTTCAATCACATTGATATAACCAAAAATTTAGAACGGCCTCTCTGTAAGAGAGGAAACAAGCAGGGAGTTCAAAAACCTGCCCGTCTTTTAAGCAAAATGTAAACATAAATAAAGTTATAATATTAAACAAAATAAGAAAAAGCAATTACATTGAAGGTAACAACTTTTTTTATTTGTGGCCAAGAACTATTGAAGTAAATAAATTATGTAAATTTGTAACATTTACGAAATGTGTAACAACTTGCCCCAAACTGACATTTAGAGAAAAGAAAATACATTTGTTGTTTTCAGAACACGATTTGATCTTTCAGTTGACCCTTGCCTGAATGTATTCCAGTGTGGTACTATTAGATGAATACATTAACTAAAATGCATTTTCTGCAGAAAATGCATGTGAATGCTGATTAGCTAAATTGCTAAAGCTAAACTGGATGAATAGCTTAAATGTGTAAGACATTAAAGTAGTCAGAGTAATTGGACAAGTAAGAATGGTAGTATAATTGGACAAGTAGTAAAATTATATAAAGTAGTGTAATGAAATCAATCCGAAGGTAAAAAAGGAACAATGTTTATTCTATACAGGTTTCTGTAAGTCCAATGTAGCAACAGCTCAGGTGAAGGTACAGAGGACAATCCATAAACACTGAACAAACAAAGCACGGGTCAGGCCAGAATATCAATCCAATAATGTAGGCGAAGGCACAGAGGGTAATCCAAGGCAGAATACTTAACAAACAATGCAGGGGTCAGGCCAGAATATCAAGACAAGAATATAGGCTAAGGTACAGAGGATAATCCAAGGCAGAATACTTAACAAAGAATGCAAAGGTCAGACCAGAACAACAAGTCATGAATAGAATGCTCAGTATAACGAAATCAATACTCACAATACCTCGCAAAGAGGCAAGAGTGTGTGTGTGCTTATATACAGCCTGAGTGAGAGCAGGTGTACTGAATCTGGTTGATTGAGTCCGGGTTATGGGAAATGTAGTTCTGAGCAGTCAAGACTAGGGAAGATGTAGTTCTCAGTGAAAGGAAGCTGGGGAATGTTACAGAACCCCCCCCCCCCAAGGCGTTGCTTCCAGAGGCGCCAAAGAGCAAACACGCCACCGGACCCTAAGTGGCAAAAGACCCAGGCAGGAAACCACAGCGGCAGAAATCAGGCCGGCGGAGGCACTCCAGGGTGAAGCCCACGAGCAGGACAGGCAGGCAGAGGGAGTCCCAGCGGGCCGGAGGGCGGAAGCAGCAGCAGCAAACCGGAGGGACGAAGAATCAACGGCGGTCCGGAAAATGGAGGCAGCAGCGACAGGCCGGAGGGCAGAGGCAGCAGCAGCAGACCGGAGGGACGAAGCAGCAACGGTGGTCTGGAGGATGGAGGCAGCAGCGATGGGCCTGATGGTTGAGTCTGGGCAGGCGGAGGTCTGGCCGAGCAAGGCAGAAGCGAAGGACCAGGCGGAGGCCAGGCAGGCGGGACCAGAGGCAGAGTCTGGGCCGACAAAGGCGGACACAACGGCCCCGCGGGAGGTGGCCAGGCCGGAGGGGGCTTGGAGGGCCGAGGCAAAGGCAGACCAGGCACCGGAACCACAGCAGACGCAGGAACCTGGAAGGACACAGCACAGACAGACATAGACAAACAGACACAGAGAGGGGCACAGAGACCGGGGCAGGCGCAGGCCTAGGGACAAGCACCGGAGCGGGGACTAGGGCAGGAACTGGCACGTGGACAGGTGCAGACACTGGCATGGGGACAGGGACAGACACTGGCATGGAGACTTGATCAGGCACAAGCCCGGAGACTCGGGCAGGCTCAGGGACAGCTAACGGTAAGGGAACAATGGAAGGCACAGGGACAATGAAAGGCTCAGGCTTGGAAGTCAGAGCAGGCTCTGGGACAAGGGCAGGCTCTGGGACCGGGAAAGGCTCAGGGACCGGGAAAGGCTCAGGGACCGGGAAAGGCTCAGTGACCGGGAAAGGCCCAGTGACCGGGAAAGGCCCAGTGACCGGGAAAGGCCAAGGAAATGGAGCAGGCAATGGCACTGGGACAGAAGCAGGCAATGGCACTGGGACAGGAGCAGGCAATGACACTGGGACCGGAGCAGGCAATGGCACTGGAACGGGGCAGGCAATGGCACTGGGACAGGGGCAGGCAATGGCACTGGGACAGGGGCAGGCAATGGCACTGGGACAGGGGCAGGCAATGGCACTGGG
>JACXGM010018123.1:7834-19371 GCA_016801145.1 Umbra pygmaea | reverse complement strand
TCAACCCGTTTCTAAACTATGCAGTTTGTGATGAAGGATGTGAATAGTTCAGTCCGTTTACAGAAGCGTCTGTCTGATCATGGTGGAATTAAGACTGTTGTGTGCCATAATTAAAGTTGCCAGCAGGTGTCACTGTCGAGTCAAGGTTTCAAAACGTTTCACGACGCCTCGAATCAAATGTAACGGATTTAACTGTCAAAGTAGAAGTGTCGAAACGTTTCACGAAGCCTCGACACAAATGTTTCAATTGTATCAAATGTTTCAAATGCCTCGTTTTGACCATCACTATTTCCCAGTCCTCCTCATCAGATGAATCTGACCCACTTATGAGGTCAGGCATCTCGTCGTCATCGCTCTCATCATTAAGGGGGCTCGGATAGACGGCCCTCTTGGGAAATGGGCAGGCAGCCCTAGCGGGATTCTGGGCGGCCATCTTGGGACTGGGGCTGGGAGACATCATCTGGGAACAGGAACTGGGTGCCCTCTTTGGAGCTTCAAAAGGGGCAGGTGTCTCAAAGACACGACGGGGAAGGATGAAGTCCCCATCCATAGCCTCCCTGACTAAAAAGTCCTCATAGGAGGCTTTGTAGAGGTCCCATAATGGATCCTCCTGGGCCCAGCCACTGTAAAATGGCTCACTCCCAGCCATTTTGTATTTTGGGCGAGGTATTCTGTAATGATTAACTCCAAGAAGATATGAACGGCACACTGTTTATTAGAAACAGGTATACTATAGCGAAAAAGCAACAGCACAGATGAAAATCCAAGGCATACATACATAAACAAAGCAGGGGTCAGGCTAGAATATAAAGACTAGAGCGTTAGGCAACGGTACAAGGGATAGTCCAAGGCATAGATACATAAACAAAGCAGGGGTCAGGCCAGAATAACCATACATGAATATAAAGCTCAGTAATGAATTAAACAATACTCACAATACCTCACCAAGAGGGAATGGTGTGAGTGTGCTTTATATGGAGACTGGGTGAGTGCAGGTGTACAGAATCAGGCTGATTGAGTCCGGGCTATGGGAATTGTAGTTCCAAACATACATTGCTAAGGAAGCTGTAGTCCACAGGAAGTAAAACTGGTCACTGGGAATTGTAGTTCAGAACACAAGAGAACAGGGAAGTGGCAGTTTCCAGGGAAGGGGAACTGGGAAACGTTACACATACGTTTGGAATCACCCAGAACCATTTATGTTTTTATAGTAATTGATACCTTCATTCACTATTAAAGTACATTGATTCAAATACATATCCAAGATATTACCAATGTTGCAAATGACTATCACTTTTGGAAATTACTGATTTATACAGTAATTAATTATTTACATGCAAAGACCAATTTTTCAGCAGCCATTCATTCAGTGTTCTAATAATGCAGTCTTTAAGCTCATCTGTAATTAATCATGTTTTGATGATCATTTTTTTATCAATGTAATAAAATGATGTAAATTCCTGGATTATTCCAAACGTCTTTCCCCCAGTGTACATCAGCAGACTTATCCAGGGAAACTTATTACACAGTAGGTACAGGGAAAACCCTTGGAGTAATGTAGGCTGAAGCGTATTGCTCAACACTACAACATTCTTCCCACTCTTGAATCAAACCAGCAACCTTCTGGCTACAAGCCTGACACTGCACTCTTTTCCAGTAGCACACATATAAACATGAAAGGCTTCGAAGGGCTGGGTATGGCTGACATTAACACCATGAACCTGAACAATTGCCCCACTCCAGTTTGCACACTACTTCAGAAAATGCTAAGGCTTTTTGCAACCTCTATTGCACTGATTTCTCTATCCCATCTGGAAAACAGTGAATGCCTACGTGAGAATGCGGTATATTGACCACAACTGAGGGGTCAAAATGACATTGCCCTGCAAGCCCACCACTAAGCTCAGGATCCTGGGTCTGAACACCTCACTTTGCACAAATGTATTCATCGACGACTCCAATACCATTGTGACATTCGCTGACGACCCTACGGATGTAGGCCTGATCACTAACGATGATGAGACAGCCAATAGTAAGTAGGTCAGGGACCTGGCAGTGTGACTTCAGGTAACCAATCTTTCCGTCAGTGTCAGCAAGCTGATGCATCTGATTGTGGGTTACACGAAATCGAGAGTCCAAGAAGTCCCCCATACATGTCAAAAGGTCTACTGCTGTGTAATTTCATGCACTGTAAAAAAGAGGGCGCACCAAGACATGAGCGAAACCCGTTTGCCTGGAAACACTTATGCCGGCAACACAAACTCTGATTTGTCCCTTTACAATAATAGCGCTCGTTTTAACTCATTGCAATAATCATTGTTAATTCATTATAAAGCTAGTGAATTGTAACCAAATGCAATTGTATTGTGTGTAAATAAACAATAGGAGTATGTGATAGCAAAAAACATTTAACATGTTTTTAATAACTTTATATTAACAACAGTAACAAATACATTGTACACACGATTTGATTGAATATATTGTCAGTGTAACATGTGAAAACACAATTACTGTACATTTGAAATACATTCACTAGAGTCTGTTTGATCTAACAATAGACTAATTTTAAGTATTTTCTGTTTTTTTCTGTTATTTCTGTATTTCTGTTATTGTCTTGAAGGAACTGTAGGTAAAATAATAGATAAAGTAGTAGTATATGTGTTAATGGAATATTTTTATACAGTGTATGATTGAGTCTCTGCTTCATGACTTTTGCTACCACCATTCATTGTTGACCAGTATTATGAAATAGGCATTTTATATGTCTACACGAACAGTACTTGAACTGTTTCTTGTTCTTTGCACCAAAATGTCCTTTCTTCTTCTGTTGTCCCCCTGGAGGATTTAATACGGTTAGTGTGCCCAACCCTATCTTTGTTCCGTGTCAACAACCTCTCTCTTTCTTCCTCTTTACCCTCCCTCTCCTTCCTCTTCCTGGAACCTTTCCTGACCAGGCCTCTAATTAAATTAAAGCCACATTACGCCAAATGAATAGCGGAGTGATTTAATTAGCTGCCGACAAAGGCCACTGAGTCTGAGAGATGTGTCTCACTGTCTTTTAACTCCTTTTGGAGTTAGCGAAATGGATGCTTTAGCTACTGTTTACCATGTCATCTGGTGCTAAAGCCACTGGGAGGTCGCTACTCTTTGAATGTCAGATGTCACAGTTAAGGCTAAAAAGATTCCTGTTGCATTCATAAGAATATTTCTAATAAAATTTATAAATATACATTGTTGTTTCTTCGCCCTTACATAATGTATACTTCTCAATCGGCTCAAATGTTTAAATAATGGTGAAATATGAATAACAGTTATTATGTAACTAAGTGGTCCTGTTCATCCAAAAGACTTTGGTTTTTTTAACCTGCTAGTTTATTGAAGTCAGTCTCCTTATTAACAGGCAAGGATGAAAACCAGAAATGTTTTGCATCCCCAGGACCAAAGTTGTACATGTGGGCCTGTCTTCACTGTTGTCGTGATCAATTAAAAATATGTCTAAAAAAACTATGGACTATTCACTCTGCATCTTGCAGGTCACACAATATAAAATATTGTTGAGTAATATATAAAGGGAGTTCTTGAACAAATATTTGACTGTATAGTCCTCCTGAATATTTGATTACATTTCATTTCATAGATATTGCATTGTTTGTTATTTTTATATAGTTTTTGTCATTTAAATAATGTATTTTTGATTTTTATTTTATTGCTTTGTCTGGAGCCAAGACAAATTATTTTTACTGTGCTTGCACAACATCTGTGTTTCTGGACATGTGAAAAAGAAAAGAAAATTATCATTGTAATTATATACTAATACTAAAGAGGAATATAGAATTGTGGATAATATGGATGATTTAAAAATACAATATGTAATTATTAAATAAAATGACATGCATGTTTTTATACAGTAGTAGCTGTAATTTACCTGGAAAGGTATCGTGAACAATAGAGTAACAACCTAGTAATGGCTGCAATGTGATCTCACAGAATTCTGTGGCAATTTCACGGAATGGTAGAAAATTTTGTGAAATAATCACGGACCCTCAACTTCTAAATCTGTGGCAGCTTCACAGAATTGCATGATGACGTAGCAGAGTGTAAATAGTGTACATTCTGCAGGTTGGCAGGACAGGGGCGGGGACAGGGACAGCGACGGGACGGGGACAACGCACATCCCAGAGATTGTGAGTTCAAATCTAGGAAGACACTTTGCATGTATTTGGTTTCTATTCCAGACGTGTTGGAAATGTGCTTTTTGATCCTTTTTTCCTCACTGTCACCATGTTTACAAACAATACATTGCAACATAATACATGTTACATGGAGTTAACAGCAAGGCTTCTGCGTGGTTAATGTTAGGGTAAGGGTTTGGGTAAGGGTTAGATTGTCTTAACAGCAAGAATTCTGAGTGGTTACGTTTAGGTTAGGGTTTGGGTAACGCTTACATCAATTTAACAGCAAGGTTTCTGAGTGGTTAAGGTTAGGGTAAGGGTAAGGCTTAGATCGAGTTAACAGCAAGGTTTCTGAGTGGTTAAGGTTAGGTTAAGGGTTTGGGTAAGGCTAAGTTTGAGATAACAGTAAAGGTTTCTGAGTGGTTTAGTTTAGGGTAAGGGTTTGGGTAAGGCTTAGTTCTAGTTAACAGCAAGGTTTCACTGAATTCAGTGTAATCAACACGTCATCACTTCCGTGTGTCCATCGCGAAATTTTCCGGCTTCCATGTAACTGCCACCATTCTGTGAACATAAAAAGGGTAATGTTTTAATTACATAATTTGGTGGTTTAGCTATAATGTTGCCATTGCTTGATGTCTAAAGTTATTTACAACATATAGTGCCCTATGCTGTCAGTCATACTGGGTAAATAGCAAAAAACTAAATTAGTTTAAGAGAAACTGTACATTATTTTTTACATGTGTTGTTTTTTATGTGAGAGTTTTTTATTCTTCAAAAACAGTGAATTTTCCAATTCTGTCCCATCATGACTAGAACTGTTACTACGGTATATCTATGGCAGTGATTCTCAACCTTTTTCCATCAAAGGCCCCCATGTGTACAATAAAATGTTTAGGACCCCCTTACATAAGAGACAAAAAAATCTAAACTGCACATTTGTATTATGTTTATTTAAAAAAATGTATTGGATTCTTTAATAAAAAAAAGACCAGTGCAGTTTTTTCTTAAATCAACCCCATTTCAATCTACTGAAATGTGATGAAGAGGAAGATGTATGGTCACAAGCCATTAAACAAAGGTGAGCAGCTTGGATTTTTGCACCAGGACAGGAGTCACATAGTCACCCAACATCAATGTGAAAGACTGGTGGAGAGCATGCCAAGACATTTGAAAACAAGTTATTGTTTTTTATTACACAATTATAGTGTTATTCCACCAAATATTGATTTCTGGACTCTTCCTAGGTTAACACATCAGTATTGTGTTGATTAAAAATATATATGAACTTCTTAGCATTATTCGAGATCTGACAAGCCTGCATCATTTTAGATATTTTTACCAGTTGTAATTTTCTGCTCCGAATGACAATACTTTTATTTACAATTTGTTGAAATGTTTTCAGTAGTTCATGGAATAAATATTCATTTTACCTAAAACACATACCTGTAAATAGTAAAACCAGAGACAATGATGATTTTGCAGTGGTCTCTTATTTTTTTCTAGATGTGGATATTCATATTTTCCCAGCATATAATCTTGAAATTATGCAGTATGTGTCTGATTTATGTGACATTGGTGGAGCGAATGGTAAAAGGTGCCCACCACTCAGGCAGTGGACAACATACAGATTTTGTGTCCCTCACTTTGTAAAAGTAGGCACTAGTGGGGCAGTAATGTGACTCAGCTATTAGCCCATATGCCACTTGGTGAAAGACGTAAGTCTATGTTTATGGATACAATTATCCGTTGTTATGTGAGGTGAAGTGCGTCCTGGTCAGTTTAGCTCCCACCAAAAGGAGTTGGAATAAGAATCGATTTTTAAGAATCAGAGTCATTGACTCCTAGTCTGGATGTTCGTTTGTCAGTATATTTTTGCTGATCATCCTGGTTTCGTTGCACTGGATGAATAGAAATTTGTCTCCAGTATTTTATATTCCAAAACAATATGAGAACGCACGAGACGGTAGCTAACATTTGGACTGGTCAGTTGAGCGTTACTAGGCAGTATCTAACAGGCATTTTGGGCAAAGGTTTTTATTTTGTCCATTTCAGAATAAAAACAAAATTTTAATTTTGATTTCACTATGATTTTGTATATTTTAAGTGACATCTCAATTATGTATTTAGTAAAAATATTTGTGTTAAAATTATTTAATTTAGCATACTTTTTCCCTGTCTTCTCATGGCCCCCCTGGCGGCTCTCTGAGGCCCCCTAGTGGGCCGGGACCCCCCGGTTGAGAAACACTGCTCTATGGTATATTAATGTGGCGTTGTTACTGTTTAATGTAAAAAACATTAATGTCTTGCATATTCAGTAAATTACCAATAATATTGTACTATCTATCACATTTTTCTACAATGCGGCCAAAGGTATAAAAACAACAGTTTTTAACCAGTAGGATGTCATTATCTAGGCCATAGCAGCAACAGCAAGGCAAGCCAGCCAAAATGACCAGCAACAACATGAAAAGCAGGATCATATTTTTTTCTCCAGACTTTTTCTTCCCGATTCATGAGCATGGGGCGCATCAACGACTCCTGGTACTAGATAACATATTTTCACCAGTCCTACCCAAGATATTGAACACAGTTGTTTACTTCTTTTTATCTTCTTTAAAAAAATATATATAACAGTTCTGCGAAAGCACGAAAAAACAGCAAAGCATTTGTATGATTTGTGTTATCTTTTTACCTCCTTACGCACAACAATAAGAACTGCGTCGGCACCCATTTTCATCCTCCCACCTAGTCAACGAACTCTCTCCCCTCTACTCTACACACACACTACGTTTTCCACACACATAGGCAGCCCTACCCATATCCCGGCTCAACTCTGCCAGCTCAGCACAATCTCCTGCAGCCCTGGGGCCGCATCAGCAACCCAGCGAGTGTCTGTCTCCTTTAGTGTTAATGAAGAGAGGCAGCCCACTGTCAGGGCATGGACACCCTATAAAAACCCCAGCGAGAGACCCCTTTCTCCAGGGTAAAGCATCAGCCCTAACAGGCCTGCTGGAGAAAATGAGAACCAAGTCCCTGCCAGCAATGTTTCTTCCCAGGTAATAAAAGACAAAATACAGTGCCCTCCAGATCCCTTTATGGAGTAGCCACTGTGAAAATCTAGGACAGGCTTCATTGATTTGAGAGGCAGAATTAGCCATTACACAAAAGGTGATACGAGAATGTATTTTTTTTATCAAATAGCCACTCCCCATCGGGAATAGAGAGAGAAAGCAGAGACAGAAGAGACGAGAAAAGGAATATCTATTTATTGTTTTTTGCTACCAGCACCACTCTAAAAAAGGTTCTTTGTTGGATCTGAGGGTTCATGTGAAACCATGAACTGGTAAAGAACCTTTCGGGTACACAGAAGGTTCTTGAAGTTCTTTAAAAGGTAAAGCATTTCCTGACATATTAAAGCATGATTAGCCTTAAGTCACTTCTGACATAACTGGTCTTTCATTCCAGAGGCCGGTTCAAAACCACATGATATTATGTAAATATTATGTAAATGTAAAGACAAATTGATTGTTTAGGCCAGTGGTGGATGTATCCCAGAGCTAGCACATCTGAATCAACTTGTCTACTAATTTTGTATCCTAGTCTGCTTGATTCAGGTAAGGAGGTTCACGGTAAAAACAATAGTGTCAGATGGCTGGTGGGTGCCAGGAGAGGTTTGTGAAACACCACGCTACCTTCAAATTCTACAAATGTCATCAGAGTAAAACATCTATTGAAAACAATCTAGTATATTAACATCTCTGTTTTTAAACTTGCACAACTATATATGAATTGTTTTAATATTACCAAAACTATATAATTGCAATTGTTTTTTATTCCACCATGTGAACACTGCAAAGACTTGTTCACTGCATTTAACTTCAGACATTTTGTCCTCATGTGACTAAATTGTATACTGTTGTCACTCCCCTCCTGTTTAAATGACCAACACTTTAAAAAGGAAGTTACAGAACTTTGGACTGAATAGCAGATGTCTTATGCAGTGGTGCAGTGCTTACATTTTTGGTAAGTACGGTACATTTGATGTTTGTTGTAAATTGGGTTAAAGCCTTGTTTGAACCTATTTGTTTTGTACAATACTACAAACTATACTTTTACACAGAAATGTGTTGAAGCCTAGCAGACTAAATCAACCTGCGACCACTGGTCATACTGGAAAACATGCCTCAAATTGTATTTAGCGTCAAATAACTACTCCATGCACCTACAGTATGACAATCATTAGTTTTGTCTAGTAATATACATAAATTATCTTTCTCCACATCGGTTCCATAAGATCTGCTCTCTTGTCTAAATAATCCTTTGGAGGCTCATCAAGAAGGCTGGCACCATGTTAGTCAATGGATAAATGGAAATTAAGAGAAGAAAGAAGAGGTCAGATATAGTAGGCTCTGCCCAGAGGGTCATTTCCATTTATCTTGTAATTTTACATGGATTTTATGATTTTGTCATTTTGATTTCTCTTTTATTTAACCTGGTGGGCCGATTGAAAACAGACTCATTTGCAATGGTGACCTGGCCAAGTTAAAACGCAAGGTGTAGGACGACATATGAAGTGCACAAAAATACAAAATAAGAATGCAAATATTCAAGAGTATATGATAGGAAGTATATGTTTATTTTTTGCAAATGAGGTCAGAATTAGAGATGTAGTTCAGTTGGTATGCAAAGTGGAAGGGAAATAACAATGGAATAGTTATGAGCATAACTGTGCAAATGATATTGTGCAAATAACTTCAAAGGAATAACTGATTGTGCAAATGAATATGTGAAAAATATGCCATGTAGAACGTGTACTCATTTTATTTCCATTCTTTAGAAATGTCACTCTCTTGGACCATAGAGAATGGAGTGAAGTTCGTTGAGAACGGTTCGAAAGAATAGAACAACCTTTGGGTGTGAGTCTTATAATTAAGTGTTCCCCCACGTGAACTAAAGACATTCAGCCACCAAAAAACGATTAAATCACATACTGTTTAATGTTTTCTTCTTAGGTTGAATTATTTATTTGTTGAAAAATAGAATCAATCAGATTAATATGCTGAGGTATTCTTTTTGGTCTGACTCTAATTTCTATGGTTTCCTGTTGCATTATAAGGTCTTAGCCCATGGACTTAGCACCTTGGGACTAACTGGCCTGATGATTCATTGCTGTCCACATCTCAAGTCCACCTGGTTGTGTTGCTGGTCTAATTTCAGCTTGATAATTTCTGCTGTTAATGCACACAGTCCATTTGGTCAGCCCTGCCCAAGTCCACCTGGTTGTCATAATGACATGGATTCAGCCTGAATACACTTGCCCCAGCCCACTTGTATTCACTGAGTCACTTGTCATTTCAATGTGTAAATATATTAATGAACAAATGTCATGCAATGCTAAAATCTCCACCAGCACAGCCGGAAGAGGACTGGCCAACATTCCGTCTTGTTCTTCTCTAGGTTTGTGCCCAAGTTCCAACCCTACTGCACTGCATACCAAATTATTATGCAAATTGAAATTGTCATGAACATTAAATATGTAAATATGTTGTTTTTCAAACTCAAGGATGGTATCGTGTCTCCGGACTATTTGGATCATTGAAACCAAACTCAGATAGCTGTGACAATTAGTTTGCAGATGAGCCCAATTAAAAGAAAACTACTTAAGAAGGATATTCCACATTATTAAGCAGGCCACAGGTTTCAAGCAATATGGGAAAGAAAAATGATCTCTCTGCTGCGGAAAAAGTGTCAAATAGTGCAATGCCTTGGACAAGGTATTGTATGAAAACATTAGATATTTCACCAAAATATAAGCGTAATCATCATACTGTGGAGAGATTTGTGGCTGATTCAGAGCACAGACGGATTTGTGCAGATAAAGGCATAATGAGGAAGGTTACTGCCAGACAAATTCATCGGATTAAGAGAGCAGCTGCTAAAATGCCATTACAAAGCAGCAAACAGGTATTTGAAGCTGCTGGAACCTCAAGGTGTAGGATCCTCCAGAGGCTTGCAGTTGTGCATAAACCTACTATTTGGCCCCCTCCTCCCCTGACCTCAACCCTATTGAGAACCTTTGGAGCATCCTAAAGCAAACGCTCTATGAGGGTGGGAGGCAGTATGCGTCAAAACAGCAGCTCTGGGAGGCTATTCTGTCACCCTGCAAAGAAATTCAATTCAGTAAAATATCATTTGCATAATAATTTGGAATGCGGTGTAGATGGTTTCTGGTAGACACTTTACTTCAGATTCTTGATGTTGCTTATTCTTTGTCAGTGTGTCTGTGTAAGCACTTTGTGAATTTTTATGTAAAAATGTAATGTTTATTTATTGAACCTAAGTTTATTGTCTCCTACATTTTTATGAACATCATGCTGGAAATTTTGTTATTGTTGTATAGGATTATATATAGGTTTAATTCAGATATATATACTTTTGTCAAAGGACACCTGACAATAAAAATTCTCTGGATTCAATATGGAATTTATGAAAAACATATAGATAACGCTTTCAGTCAGAATGAATATCAGATCCATTAAGATCCACTGACAATGAGATCTCCCTAGAACCAATTGATATATGAAGAACCATTACAATGGGGCTAAAAAGTATTTAGTCAGTCACCAATTGTGCAAGTTCTCCCACTTAAAAAGATGAGAGAACCTGTAATTTTCATCATAGGTACACTTCAACTATGAGAGACAGAATGAGAAAAAAAACAGAAAATCACATTGTAGGATTTGTTATGAATTTATTGGTAAATTATGGTGGAAAATAAGTATTTGGTCAATAACAAAAGTTAATCTCAATACTTTGTTACATACCCTTTGTTGGCAAAGACAGAAGTCAAACGTTTTCTGTAAGTCTTCACACACTGTTGCTGGTATTTTGGCCCATTCCTCCATGCAGATCTCCTCTAGAGCAGTGATGTTTTGGGGCTGTCGCTGGGCAACACAGACTTTCAACTCCCTCCAAAGATTTTCTGTGGGGTTGAGATCTGGTGACTGGCTAGGCCACTCCAGGGACTTGAGATGCTTCTTACGAAGCCACTCCTACGTTGCCCGGGCAGTATGTTTGGGATCATTGTCATGCTGAAAGACCCACCAAGTTAAGTCAAGTCAAGTCAAGTTTATTTATCATGTGCATCGAATAACATACATCATCCAATACAGAGAAATTCTTTTTGACATGGCACGGCGATTCTATGCAGTGGGCTTAAAAACAAGAATTACAACAATATAAGAGTTTTAAAATAATAATGGCAATAGTAATAGTAATACTAAATGCTATGTACTAAGCAGTGGTCTGGAAAATGTACAACAGTAGAAGTAGTAAATATTATAGATTGGCATGGAAAAATTGCTT
>JACXGM010018122.1:0-19271 GCA_016801145.1 Umbra pygmaea | reverse complement strand
AGCAGGTTAGGCTTGACTCTCTTTCTGTGCGAGTCCCAAAAAGAGGGCCAGTTATCTACAAATTCCATCTCCTGTGACGGGCAGAACACCGTGGGAGTGGACCAGAGACAATTACTCGATAAAGACACATCTTTCTTGCTAATTTACATGCTGAAGCCATGTTCTGCTTAGTAACCTCTGACTGTTTCATCCTAATATCATTGGTGCCAACGTGAATAACAATATCTCTGTACTCTCTAGCCTTGCCCGTTTTTGATTTCGCTAGCACCAACCTCAGATTAGCCTCTACGTCGGTAGCCCTGGCCCCAGGTAAACACTGTATAATTGCTGGCTGATTCTTCAGTCTAATATTACGGGTAATGGAGTCACCGATTACTAAGATTTTCATTTTGTCATGTGTCCTGCTTAGACGCGTCTGCAGCTCAATTCCTAAGTGAGACGACTCAGGCCCTGAGTCAGAGTCAAGTGGGGAAAATTGGTTGAAAGTGTGTGTCGGTGGTTTATATTTCGACACCAGCCAAGCAGGCCGACGGCGCCCTTTGCCAGCAACCATGAGAAAATTGTCCGGCTGCAAGGACAGTGCGGGGGAGTTAGGATAGCTACTACTATCATAACTGCCTGGTGGCTCAGACACGTTCTTATCGTTATCTACACTGGGATATTCAATTTCTGGCAATTGCGTCTGAAGCCGAGCCCCTAACTTAGCCATCTTAGCAAGAAGGAGAGAACAGCAACTACAGTACGACATGCTACATAGCTTTCAACTGGTAGCAGTAGTTGAGAGACTCTTCTGTTGTTCAATAGCGTCCCGGGGTAGACACTCATTTTCGAGGCGGAAGTTTCCAAATTAGTTTTCCGAGGCAGAAACTCTGTGTGTCCAAAAAAAAGTGTCTCGATGTGAAATTGTTGATAGAACAGTAAACTAGTACTTTGATAGACTAGTAAAAAGAGAGTTTAGCGTATATGATAAAATAGATAAACGTTTAATATATAGATCAACGTTTAAGAGCTTGGCAATTTGCCAGTGGCCAACAGCAAGCAACAACACAGGCTGGTGACGTGAACATGAAGTAAACAGGAAGTGAACAAGAAGTGAACACAAGACTGCATTTCTGAATCTTAAACAGTATTTAACCAATTTATTGAATACAACTTAAATATGTTGTCTAATACAAAACATTTCACCAGCAGATGTTGCCCATGCCTTTGCATCCTAACATAAATGCATTTAAAATGCCAGTTCATTTTGTCATGTAGCTTCTGTCACATTCAGATGTAGCTAAGCTAGCTTTAGCAGTAACACTAAAAGTCTGAGTTCTTCGGTCTTCACATTATCAAGAGCCATTTTCTGTCCCACTGCACATCTGACATCTCACCTAAACTGTGTGAGAGACTGTAGCCTACATTCTGCTGAATTCTACTGAATGACAATCCTTAAGATGGTTGTGGGTTTATTATGCATTGCAAACGCCAACATATACATTCTCAAATTACACTATGCTAGGTAAACTTTGCTAAATGTCTGGCTAAAGACTATTAATCGCATGCCACATGGTAATAATTGGTCTGAAGCAAGAGGAATTGTTTACAGGCATGGGGTAAATATAGAATTAAGTAGCTTTCTTACAAAATGCAGAACATAGTCCTTAGATAAAAGTTTCATTTCCCAAGACATCTATGGTGACAACATGGTGATTCACCATGGTTTAGTGGCTCTGTGCCCCAACCCGCTTTTCACACATTCCAAATAGGTTTACGATTAGACAACATTAGGTGTTGTTAAATTAGGCTGTTTCAACAGTGTAGGCTTTAAACAGGTATGTAATACTTGTTGTATGCATTTTAATGGTTATCGACCTGTAAAACCCCTGTCTGTTGTATCTGCACTGTAGCAGTTACTGTGGGAGAATGGTCATTCAAAACCTGAACAACGTTGTCACAAGAAGGATGTCTTTATGAATGTTAAGGAAAGTATTTTTACCTTACGTAAAATGTTGTTATTTTACAACAAATTAACCACTTAGGGATCAGTATCGCATAATAGAAGGCAGTGGTTGGCACAAGAATGACAGAGAATACAAGTTTGTCTACAATGACTTAGGGCCTTAGTAATACCACATTTTGTATCCCAATTAGGGGAGAACAACTTGGTAAAGTTAAGGGACAGATTGCAATTACAGTATATCTGAATTGCTAAAATACATTTTTTGAATGTTTCTCTCGCTTTTTCAAAACCTTAAACACAAACCACCAAACTTAAGCTACACTGTCAAAACCTTTGACTTGCTTTATCAAACAATTGCTTCAGAACTATGTTTGTAAATGGTAAATGGAATGCATTTATATAGCACATTTTTCTGACCAACAATGGCCACCAAAGCGCTTTACATTGCCTCACACTCACCCATTCTTTCACACATTCATACACCGACGGCGGTGTCAGCCATGCAATGCGCCAGCCAGCACATCAGGAGCAACTGGGGCTAGGTGTCTTGCTCATGGACACCTCGACACTTGGTCAGGAGGACCTGGGGATCAAACCACCAACCTTCCGGTTGCTAGACAACCTACTTGACCCACTGAGCCACTGCCGCACCACATTATATCTTTACCCAAAACCAAACACTGTTTTCAGATAACACACACATCCAGCTAACGCATAAACATTACACATCAGTCATTACACACTACAGAGATAAATGCAAAACACTGTACTCAGGGCAGAGCAGGGGAAAATCAAATTTATTATGAAGTAATCCTTCACACAAATGTAGTCAAAACAAAATATGCAGCAGATCGATAGCAAGCAAAGTGTTGGAATTATTCTGCCTCAGCATCATGCCTGTGGGCACGGTCAGGCCACAGGACATCATCAACGTCACAGGCAATCCTGTCCCTCGCTATACAACAGGGAAAGAACCCTTTAGCGTGACGAATCCAACCTTGAATTGCTTCCACTCCAATGTTGTCACATGCTGCATCCATTGCCTGAATGAGATTTTCATGTGCATAAGGATTTCTGTCATAGACTTTCCACCTCCATGCAGAAAAAAATTCTTCAATGGGATTTAGGAAGGGCGAGTATTTATAAAACGTGGGTTATTTTCAAACCACTCACGAATTCTAGGACCACGGTGAAAGTTCACATTGTCCCAGATGACCACATACATGGGATGTTCAGCCTGCTCATCACCTCTCTGGTCACGTCTCAGTAGTGCTTCCTGTAGAGCGTACAGAAACGTCATGAGATGGGCAGTGTTGTAAGGTCCTACAGTCACATGGTGGTGAATAACCCCGTAGCTGCTGATGGCAGCACATATGGTCACGTTGCCACCACGCTGCCCTGGCAACTCTACAATGGCACATTGACCAATAATGTTGCGGCCTCTCGTTCTCCTCTTGGTGAGATTGAATGCGGCTTCATCCAAGAAGATGCACTTATGAGGCCTCTCCATGGAATCCAGTTGAAACATTGTCTATAGAAATTAACAAAAATTAACTTTTGAAGTAACGTAAATGACATAGCATTCCAGGCTTCAAGCCTCTGTATATGTGTTGCATTACATTTAACACAGTGAAGATATACGGTAACTCAATAGTGCTGTATATTCTCTAGACATGATTACTTATTTGTACATATTGATATCGTAGCTCTTTTACCCTTTCAGAATTTCTCTCAAATGGTACTCTGTAGGCTTGTTTGAGACTCATCAGGTTGCGTTTCAGGACATGGTCAATTTGAGAGACTCACACTGTTGATTCCTTCAAAATGCACATTGTCTTCCTCAACTCACTCTTTGATTTCACGCAGACGAATGAGATTATTTTGAAGGACCATATTGACAATAATGGTCTCCTGCTGTTGTGAGAACATACCTCTCCTTCCACTGGCATGTGGCAGTCTTTCAATTCTAGGAAATAAAACTTCTTGTTAGGATCTACAGACAGGCCTAATGCATTGAAATGTCACCAAATATGTACATATACATAAAAAGCTACATAAAATACATAAAAAGCTATTATTCAAGTATCACTGCAAGCAAAGGGACAATTTTTTGAGATATATTACAATAATTTCCTGAGACATTCCATGACTGTACATACTGTACTGTAAGTTTGAGAGACCACAAATGATAGTACAGTTACCTGTTCTCTTCTCTGAATGTCCTGACAATGGAGGCCACAGAGAACCTGCTTATATTCGGTTGAACACTTAGTCCTGCTTCCCTCATACTCATTCCATGAACCAGAACATGGTGTATGATTGTTGCTCTAATTTCTTTGGAAATGATGGCTCTTGTTCTTCCTCCTCTTCCTCCTCTTTGTCTTCCTTCTCCTCTGTCTCTTTGTCCTTCACCTCTGTCTCATCCTACTTCTCCTCTGTTTCTTCCTCCTCCTTCTCCTCTGTCTCTTCCTCCTTCTCCTCCTCCTCCTCTGTCTCCTCCTCTTCCTCCTCCTCCTCTGTCTCTGTCTTTGTCCTTGTCCTTGTCCTTGTCCTCTTCCTCTTCCTCTTCCACTTCCTCCTTCTTTCCTGCCCTCCATTGTGACCTTCACACATGCAATTTGGATTTGACATGGCTTTATATCCTGATTACTGATTAGGTGCAACACATTGCTGATTTGAAACAGGTGTGTTCAATTTTGAGAGCTTGAGTGTTACCGATGACAACAGTGTGTTGCTTGTGTTTCACTTTTGGGGGCAGTCTTGTGCCATTTTGAGTTGAAGTGCACCACAATGCTAGATGTGCTTTGTGAATGACAATGGCCCTCATTTATCAATCGTGCGTAGTACCCGGGGTAGATCTGAGCGCAGAAATCATCTTACGATGAGACTCACGTGTGATCTACAAAACTTTCGTATCACTCCAATTCCAGCGTACGAATGAGCGGCTGTTGATAAATCAGACGGTTGTTGAAAACCATCGTAATTTAAATAACACGCCCACAAATATGCATTGATTAGTGGCCTTGCCCTTAGAATTTACGACATGGATAAGCAAAATCCGGCAAAGAAAATGATTTTCTCTGAGATAAAATAAAGACGCTCAGGTCTCAGGTGCAGGCAAACCGCTTGGTTTAATTTCAAAGCTTAAAATCAGGCGTTGATTGTTCAAGTAAAATGCGGTTTTGATGCGGTTACTGCTATAGTCATTGAAATCGATTAACGAGAAACTAAAGTGTATTTCAAATAAAGGAATTATTTTCACTAAACATTCCACGTTGTATTTTTTAAGTAGCTTTCTTACCCAATATAGCACTTACTATATTAGAAGCTCAAAATAAGATCCTGTCTCCTTCGTAGAGCTGGCTGATGTGGCCTCTGATCTTCATTGAATGGCACGTTCTCCAGCGCAATATCGTGGAGAACCCCGCATGCCATAATTATGTTACAAGCCTGCTCTGGTGTGTATAGCAGTCCCCCACCCCACTCTGCTTACCCAAGACAGAGCCACCTGCCCTAGAGCAAACCTACACATCACTCTGTGGTTCGTGTGCGTGTGTGCGCACTATTGAACCTGCGTTCCGGCTTGTTTCGGATTTGCAAATGGATTTGCAAGCGGTGTTATAAGTTACTCAGTCAGGGCATAACCTTTTTCACCAAGAGGAATCACATCCAACCGTTTCACCAAAGAACTATGTAGAACTATTATAATAATTGTACCAGGGCGTAACTCACTGAGGAGATGACTCCAGCCATGCAGCGCGCCCTGTTGCCTTGTTCCAATGCTACAGTTTAGAAAAATAAAGACGCGTCCCAGCCGGCCACCGGGCTACCATATTCAGAACAAACTTCCTGGCATCACATAAGATCTGAACGTTGATTGAATTAACGTTTTTGCGATTGATAAATACGTAATCATTCATGGATGGTGGCTGAAGACGCAGTACAATCAATCGCCCATTTCGCCCCAATTGGAAACCCAGCAATCTCATAAAATTGTATTTTAATCATAGTTTGAATATACCAGCCAGAAAGGGACTTCATAGCTGCTAAAACTGCTGGCATACTTTGACTATTGTTGGCTAAGATATATACCAGACCTGTCCCTGATCTCCCGCTGAAACGTCCCAATGTAGAGAGCGCGAATTAAGGTCCTCCAGATCTGCCATCACTTCGACTACAGGACTGCCAAAGCGCTTGTTTAAATAATATATATATATATATATATTATTTGATTCAATTTGTTGTTTGCCTATTTTCTGCCATCATGTTATAGGCCACCGCGAAGTGAAAGGGAAAAGATAAACCACTTAATAGCAATGTGCTGTATATAATTAATTTGTAATTCTGAAATGTAATTTGCAATATGGGGTAGTTGCGATGCAGACACATTCATAAATGATTGCTGGTTCAACAATTCACTGAACCGGGTGGTTATACCATGAACACCGCTAGTCACAATAGAGAATTTGCGTACACGAAGTCAGACCAGATGTGAGACTTTATCGCAGCCTACGATCACGTTCAAATTGATAAATCCCTTGCCTTTGCGTAGGAATCGGCGTACGCCCGTCATACGCCCGTCATACGCATGTTTCATAAATGAGGGCCAATGTGTTTACAGTTTTGCACAAAGAGTGATTCCGATTTGCTAGTTGTCTGACCACATGAGAAGTGTTTAAAGTTCTGCAAACTGTGTGATTCAATCAATAGAGTGGTTTGTACACTTGCAACTTTGGTTTTGCTAAAGGATTTTAGTGTTTTAGCAATTCAGAAATACTGGAAGGTAATTACAGTTTTTCCCAATTGCTAAAACACTAAAAGTGAATGCTCAGCCCAAGTCACTATATATAATTCAGGTTTGAGCACCTGTCGTGAGACAATCGTGAATATGGAGGCTGAAGGACCAAGGGGAAGGAGAAGATGAGGAAGAGACGGGAAGAGGGAGAGGAGAACGAGGAAGAGACAGGGAGGGAAGAGGGAGAGGAAATAGAGGAAGAGACTCTGGTAAAAACCAGACATCGGGACTGAAACCTCATCGGCCAAAGGGCCATCGAGAACGTCGCCGGGCAGTGCGGGGGCAACATCACCATGTGTGCCTCCATTGTGCCTCCATTAGTGGTCAGGTAGTCCTCCATCACCATGCCACCCCGTTCCTTAACCCGATTGAGGAATTATTTTCAACATGGCGGTGGAAGGTCTATGACCGCCTACCACATGCACGGACACATCGAGTTGGGGTCGATCCACAGGTGGATACGCCAAGCCCGGCAATATTTTCCCCGTTGCCTTGCAAGGGAGAACATCGCCTGTGATATGGACGAGGTGATGTGGCCCGACCCCAATTGACGGGGTGATCCCTGAATTGTGTACAATGTATCACTGAGGCTTGGTTGCGGGAATAAAAATGGTTTAAAAACTACAAATGACAGAAGAGTCTTGAGTAAAGTTGACCAGTGTGTCTGTTTGACTGTTCATTGTTCAGGTGCATGTGTGTTCCCTATCGATCTGAAGAGGGCCTTTTGAAGTCAGAGTGTTAAGTTTTGATTGCAGAATGGCAGTTTTGACATGGCAGTTAGAGGTTGTGTAAAAAATTATTTCTCCAAGTGTGTAAAGAATTAGTGTGTTGAGTTTTGACACGATGAGCCAAATGTTGCATTTAGTGTGTTAGCAATTAGAAAAAAAAACGTAATACTGGAAACAATATGGAAGATTTCTGGGAATGTTGTGGGAGGTACCATAAACATATAGCATTATTAGCATTTTCATTCCATATGAGAAATAAGAAAAGATAAGTTATAAAAATGTAAAGAAATAAGCTAAAAGTAAATATTATTCTGGCAAGTATTTAAACTTAAGCCAATAGTATTGGTTTTGATGTTCCCGTCTGTCATATGGGAGCATGCCCCTTGACACACATACACCTTGTTGTTCACATATAACTCTGGCCCCTCTCATAGTGTGAGCATCAGAGCTAGGTGAAGGTGTAAGTGCTTGGTTAGCTGAACTAGCTTTAAATTAGATGCAGGGTTTGTCCTGAAGAAACTAATAACTCTGACATGTTTATATTATATTATGTGCTACCATTTGTTGGTTTCTTTGGCTTGAAACGTTTTTTGTGATGTATTGCATGCATATATCTATACAGCCCCTATTGTTAAATAACATTTAATAACTAGTTATAATATTTTTTTGAAACCATACTTACTTTGTTAGAGCTTCAGGAAATACTGTAGGGAAAATGTTTTAGTTAAATATTAAAAAGTTATAATAGCTGATGCTTCAAAATGTCCTTCAGTGAACTTTTAGTGAATTTCACAGGACAGAATATGAAGGAGTTTACTATTACAGGCTTTGATCACCTCTCCAACCAGAAGCTCCTGGGCTTCCTCATCTTCTTTACTTTTTTCCTGGTGCTTCTGGGCAATGGTACAAACATCTGTATCATTACAACAGACAGACGGCTGCACACACCCATGTACATCCTGATCTGTAACCTGGCCGTGGTGGACATCATGTTCACCACCAGTGCCAGCCCCACTATGATCTCTGTGCTGCTGGCTGAGGACAAAACCATCTCCTACTACTCCTGCATCTCAAACATGTACATCTACCACCTTAGCGACATTGAAGAGTGTCTTGCTTTGTCCCTGATGGCTTTGGACAGAACAATCGCCGTCAGCACTCCTCTTAGGTACCATAGCATCTTAACCAACTCTCGCATTTATTTATTGATCCTGTCTTCATGGCTGATAGGTTTAGGGGTAGTAGGTGCAGCAGCAGCTCAGCTAGATAGCCTTCCATACTGCCAGCCTGTTATCAGATATGTGTTCTGTGACTATCCTGCTATGGTAAGGGCTGCATGTGTCAATCCTGAACCCTATTGGTTGATTCCCGCCATCATTGGTATATGGATGCTTGGTGTACAGTTCACATTCATTCTGCTGTCATATGTGAAACTCATCTACACAGTACTGAGGCTTCCCAACACTAAGGGCAGAGCCCAGGTGTTCAATACCTGTATTTCTCACATCATTGTGGTGTTGAGTTTCTATGCTCCCAAAATTGTGTCTTGGTTATTAACAAGGATAGGCGTGACGCTGAATCTGACAGAGCGTAATGCTATAATCATCATAGCTACCCTAGTGCCTTCTTTAATCAACCCCACAGTGTACTGTCTGAAGACCAAAGAGATTAGAAAAAGACTGATTCAGATACTGTATACAAAAACGACAGCAATTAAATGAAATTATAAAATAATTTTTTCCCCTACCAGAATCCAAATAATATGAACATTGTTTACAATCAGGGGTGACGAGGTGGTGTGGAACTTCTGTTTGAATGTCCCCTAGTTCTAATCCACCAACTGTCAAGGAACAAGCTATTTTAATCTCCCAAGTGATTACTGTAAATAAAAATTGGGTCTTAATCAACATGCCTGGTTAATAATATTACAATACATATTTTTAAAAGCATGTAATAGTATTTTCCATTTGACGTGTCATTAACAATTTGTTTAAATTGACTTCCCTTAATGCAGTAAATTGGCTTGTAAATCTCTATTGCCTTTTGCCTATGAGTGAAAATAGTAATACATTTTATGCCCTTAGTTCTGTGGAATTTAAAGTTTTTTAGTTTTATGTTTTTTTAATTTAGCTCTCTACATTACGACCTTTGTCCAATTTCAGGAAGTAGCATTCTGAGTAGGTGTCAATCCAATTACTTAATTTAACATTGATTCTGAGTCCATTTTGTCAAAGAGATACATTTTTTATTTCTTCATTACATTACATAATCTACATATGTTTCTAAATTGTTGTTGCAATATCTAAAATTTAATCTGTAAGTTAGCAATGCTGTGCATTGTGCAATCCTTTGACTGACTAAAGCGATGCAAAAGTTAGGAGAAATTAGGAAACCTTTCTGGTTGCAGACATATCTGGTTGGAGACTACTATTGATCGTACAAGTGTACCCATTGATGTTTGTGTATAAATTGGTATTTGTATATTTGGTATAAATATTTATTATTTTGAAAGCACCTTTACAGTGAATGAATATACCATTTGTGCCACTATAGTTTATATTTTCCTTTCATTGTATTAAATAGGAACTTTAATTATACCTCGCTTTGTAGCACTAACAGAACCAACAGGAACTATGGGAGGACATGTTTAGGATAGGTCATTATTTCATATAAATTAGGTTTGTGCATTTCTGTTGATAGAAGGTGTGTTCCCAGTGTCGGATCAATCATCATCACATGTAAGTATATTTGTAATAATAATACATGCATTAACTGAACTAGGACCTGTTTATTGATGTTTGGTGCTAGAGAAGTGAATATGGAGCCATTTAGGACGCTTCATATGTCTGTCCATGCAACATAACGTTTGTTCTCATTTTATTCAAAATATATTTAAGGCTGCACTATGTAACTCTCTATTAATTTGTCTTGTTGGCCTGACTTTTACATATATCTTTTTAATATTTTTTTATATAAACATATTTGTATTGAATACATGAATAATACAGGGACAATATAACCAATTTACAAAATACACATTATTATTTTGCCCATAATTGGCATTTGTTGCTAGCTAGATATTGTGAAATGTCGATTTTGCTATCTATTCTAATATCGTCTGTATTTTCAATTGTTTATGTTTCTAACCCCTGGATCCAGTATGCTAAATTCTAAATCCTAGATCATATTATTTTGTATTTGATGAACGTTTTTAAAAAGGTGACATAGTGTAGGTTTAAGTAGTCATGGACATTTAAATGTTCATATTTGTCTGTTTTAGACTTCAGTGGTGTAGGTCATATGCAACTAAAGGAACTTTATTATGTGTATTTTGCAGACATAAGTAGTTTAAATACATGTAAACCCTGTGGAGCTTTGAGCTTGTTTTAGCTGACTCAGCTTCAGATTAAACATACTGTCATTTACATTTGGCAAAGCAGCCAAAAAAAATTACAAAACAAGACATTTGTTCATGTGTACGTTTTTTATCAAGTAAATGTTAAGCCTGGTAAGTTAGTCTGTTTACCTAGCATGTTATGCCTGAAATAAACGTTAAATATACTTTAAAATCTAAGCTCTGAGCTCTTATGGTTTTGGAATTTCTTTCAGAAACTGTTTAACTCCAACATCTTATTTCTATGGGTAAGTTTAAAATATTATTCAAGTCACATCTTGTTGAGAGGATATTTGTGGGTACACAGTGGTTAAAGTAGGATTTGAAAATTGGCAGGGCGCCTACATTGAGTTGACTCTGTAGCTATCGGCAGACATGTTGTACAAACAAGGTCTCGCAGGGACTGCAATAAAATATTTGTTCCTCCATCGTGTTCCGGTGTACAATGAATGCATGCCGATACTATTCATAAAGGCAGCATGTTGACTCTGTTCTTGCATTTAGCAGGTATTTACATGTTCTATGTTTGGTTGGGGACTCGTTGTCCTGTTGTGCAGAGCCATGGCTAAGCAGTAGAAGTTATATATGTGTCATGGACCTGTGGCTTGGCAGGGCCCCCTAATAATGAAGTCATCCTCTTCTTCTTGTGATTCAAGGCAGATTGCAACCAACTTAAAAGGTGCATATACTGCCACCTACTGTACCGGAGTGTGAGGCCGGTCACTGCCACCAAATTCAAATCTTGTCATCCTAAGAAACCCTTCTCATGCCTACCCACCAGCTTCACACCTGCATTCAACCCTGTGTGCCCTAACTTCAACCTACACATCACCTCTTCTCTCATACACCCTATAGTCTGTCTCTACGCCCACTGTCCGCTACACCTCATAATACCCTCTATCCTTCCTGCTACCATCCCACTTCCTATGCCAACAGTCCAGTCCCCTCCCCCGCATCAAAGATTGAATATTCCCCCAGCTCAAGGTGACCTCCACATTCACCCTCTCCTTCCTACATGCACTCCTAGCCAACCTATCAAC
Organism: Umbra pygmaea; assembly: GCA_016801145.1. Lineage (NCBI taxonomy): Eukaryota > Metazoa > Chordata > Actinopteri > Esociformes > Umbridae > Umbra > Umbra pygmaea. The sequence goes on along the minus strand of JACXGM010018122.1, from coordinate 7,369 downwards.
CACTTTATTACCCCCCACACCAACATGAGCCAGCTCCCAAAAAAAATAACCACCACCCCCATCCTCTCTAAAACTAACACCATCAGCTCCACCAACAAATCACCTCTGTCTGACCTACCAGACCGCCACAATTTTTTGGCACCATGAATCACCGCCACCATCTCCACTGTGTCCACTGACACCCAGTCTGTGTCATGGCTCCCGGTCTGTGTGAATAAATAACTCTCTGGAATAGCTGACTCTGGTCCCTCTTCAATCAACGGGCCACTTGCTATACTGTTCATTGCTAGGTCGACATCCAGAAATGTTGTTGGTAGTTGTTGGTAGAGCTTGATCCAAGATGGCGTAAGGGTGCAAGTTGTGTTTTCATCCAGTCCGGTGTACATAGCCCATTTTGTCTTCTCATCTTATCCTTTGCTTTCTAGTTTTATTTTTCTTTACAATCGCTCCTTTCTAATTAATTACGGATACTTCTGGTGAACCATACTACCCACTGGGACTTGTTTCCTGCAGTTTATCTACCACATTTGGATCCACGGTAGATAGCTAGCTATCCGTCTGTTGTTAGCAACTAGCTACCTACCACTCTATCGGATAGCGACTGCTTTCTTTGTCTAGCCTACATCGGCTAAGCTACATATTAACCTAATCCAATACCAACAACACAGAGCATCTTCAATCAACACAGAACTGAGATGGACCAACCTCTCGGCTGTCCGATGACACAAATTCATCCAAGGAAATCCAACACTGATGCCCTAGAGTTGTTCTTGTCGACGCAGCCCGTCTCCAACCACCGTGGCTGTCCATTCGCCGGAGCGCAAGTCTACCACTCCCTGGGCCGCTAGCACGCGGCGTCGACACTCGTTCTGGTGAGCATCCCTGCCAGTCTCCAATAAATGGTCCCATGCCCTGATTTCTTCAATCAACTCTCTGGAATACATTATATAACTCTCTCGAACACCCAATTCTGGTCCCACTTTGATCAATGGACCATTTATGATTAGACTATACTGCTCATTGCTAGGTCATCATACATAGCATGGTACCACTGCTAGCTACCTATCTGCTAGGCCTTTGTTTAGACCTCCCGCACTTTCGCGCGCACGCAATTCACTCACTAACTAACTCCAATTCCTCCCTCTATCCGTAACTGCTTATTGTGTATATTTTGTTTTTATATTTATATTGTCTTTTGTCATTATGGCTCACTTTCTGCTGTTTCTGTTAACCTTTATAGCTTTTTCTCACTGTAGAGGTTTTATATACCATTCCCCAGAAAATCGCATGGTTCCTCCCCCGACTGTCACAATGCTAGTAGACTCTGTCCTTGTTCCGTGTCACTACAGGGTGTTTTCACCCCTATATGTTTTGTTTTGGTTTTGTTTCCCGCTCTTTGTGTCACATGATCCCATCACATGTTTTTGTCAGCCTATCAGTTCTGTTGTTTGCTCCACACCCACACCACATCCTCCTCTCGTTAGTTGGGTATTTAGTTCTGTGGGTTTGTTTGTTCTGTGTAGTTCATTGTTTCTTGTCAGTTCTCCCTAGTGTTGAATAAATATATGTTCATTGAAGACGCGCCTGCCTCCAATCCTTGGAACTGTAACACCGACATCCTCTGCTACATTGTCTGACCCACCTGGCCTCTCCAGTGAGGTAACCTCCTTTATTATAACTCAAGGCCTCGGATCACCACGACAGGTTAATAAGCCTCCAATTTCTCTGTCTGCTCTCAATGCTCTAAATATATTTTACCATGCCCCAAAATATTCTCCCATTTTTCACCTCCCCAACTGCACTAAACAACCAGTTTTTAAAGCCATTACCAGATCGCTCATCCTATTCCTGCTCTGCTCCTTAGGGGATGAAGAGTCAAACCCCATGGGGGTGCAGGTGGCTCAGTGGGTAGGGAGTCTTGTAGTCAGAAGGATGCCAGTTCGATTCCCGACTGAGCCAAATGTCATTGTGTCCTTGGGCAAGACACTTTACCCTAATTGCTCCCAGGTCGTTGCTGTAAATAAGAAATTGTTCTTAGTCAACTTACCTGGTTAAATAAAGGTTAAATAAAAAATAAATAAAAAGTAATACTCTGTACTTGTACTCGTTCCATAAAAAGTGGTATCGGCCCATCCCTAGCCTTAAAGGTTCTTAACGGGGTATAGTGCATGTACTGTATTTGTATTCAAGCAGGGGGAGATAAACAGACAAACTTCATTCTGGCAATAATTGTTAGTTATTACTGCTTGCTTGTTTTAGATCACTACTGGTGTGACTTATGTTCAGATTGTATAAGGTCTATGGTTCAGATTCAGTGGTCTTAGTTGGCTGTGCCTCTGAGTGTGCGTGGTAAACCTGGATGTGCATTTAATCCGTAGCTTGTCTGCAATCTCTGGGGAAGTCTCTTGAATCCTGATTGTTCCTTCTGGCATTTTTGCATATTTGTAGTGTTGTGACTGGGTGTTGTGAGTTAGTTCTTGTTTAATTGGTTAGGACATTGATTTTGTCTATCCGATGGCTACAGTATGTGTAACGCGACATCCTGTCATAGTGCGTAGTGTTACATTCTTATGGTTTCAGTCGTGTCGGGTCAATAAGTGTAGTTTATTCCACACCTTTATCGAGTGGAATAAACTTATCTTCACTATGAATATGGGGTGCATTTTAATGCCGAATGACAATATTATAATGCGTTTTAATTTCGGGAAGATGGTGAAGGCCTAGGTGTAAAATGAACGGCCCGCCACTGCTTCCGACCCACCCACATTGCCAAAACCACACGCCCAAAGGGTCACCAGCAGACCGTAACCACCGCAGGGGTAGCATTGGAGTGAGGATCTCAGTGGAGAGAGGGGAGCCTACCAGGCAAGCCAGCATGGGCGGTTCATTAACAGTGCCGCCATTCTCTTTTAGCCCCGTGGGCCAGACTACACAATACCATAGAATTTACTGAAGAGATGAGTCTTCAGCTTAGACTTAAATGTTGAGACTGAGTCTGCTTCTCTCACATGGGTTGGCAAATCATTCCAAAGAATTGGACCTCTATATGAGAATGCCCTTCCACCAGCTGTTTGTTTACAAATTCTAGGAACAGTAAGGAGGCTGGCATCTTGTGAACGTAATGTACGTGTGAGTATGTATGGTTTCACCAAATCAGACAGATAAGTAGGGGAAAGTCCATGGAGTGATTTGTATGTTAATAGTAAAACTTTGAAATCAGCCCTAGCCTTAACGGGCAGCCAGTGTAGAGAGGCTAGAATTGGGGTAATGTGTTCCGGTTTTGAAGTTCTAGTCAGAATTCTTGCGGCTGTGTTAAGCACTAACTGAAGTTTTTTTTGTGATTTGTCTGGGTAGCCAGAAAAAGAAGTATTACAATAATCCAACCTTGAGGTAACAAAAGCATGGATTAACTTTTCTGCATCATTCCTTGACAGACAAGTTTGAATTTTTGCAATTTTCCTGAGATGGAAAAATGCTGCTCTTGCGATATTTTTTACATGATCGTCAAGAGAGAGATCTGGGTACAGAGTAACACCAAGGTATTTTACAGTTTTTTCTATGTTTATTAAATGTTTACAGTTTATTCTATGTTTAATAAACCATTGATGTTTATTGCCAGATTTGACAGCAGGTCTCTTTGTTTCTTGGGACCTAAAATAAGCATTTCTGTTTTTTAGTTTTGAAGTAAGTAATTTTCTGTCATCCAAAACACAGGCTTCCAGGGTTAGCAGTTTTAGGGATTCTCCCTTTTTCACTGAAATGTACAGCTTTGAAAGTTGACATTGTGTTTCCGGATGACATCACCAAGAGGCAACATGTATAGCGAGAAAAGTAGCGGTCCTAAAACAGAACCTTGTGGAACACCAAAGCATACCTTTGATTGTTTGGAGGACAAACCATCCACAGATACAAACTGATATCTTTCCGATAGATAGGATCGGAAGCATGCCAAAACATGTCCACGTAGCCCGATATAGGTTTCCAATCTGTCTAGAAGAATGTTGTGGTCAATGGTATCGAAGGCGGCACTCAAGTCCAGAAGCACAAGAACAGAGGCACAGCTCTGGTTGGATGAAACTTGAAGGAAGTTTATCACCTTCACAATTACAGTCTCAGTACTATGATAAGGTCTAAGTTAGGGGTGCAACGGATCAAAAAACTCACAGATCGGATCGTTCCTCGGATCAGGGTCACAGATCGGATAATTTTTCGGATCAGCAAAATAAAAAAATAAAAAATTGGATTGGGTTAGTTGTTTTAATAATTTTCAATGGTTATGATGAGCAATATGAGAGAGAAATGTGGTTAATATTGATTGTTGTTTAGGAATTAAATCATGTTAAACCTTTTCCTCTCCATAGGAGCCAATGAAGAAGAAAATTTTAACGTGAGATTACTTCTATAATCGTTGGATTTCGGTTTAGTTATTTTGATAGACTTAGGTGTTCATAACAAGATATGGCCATGAGAAATGTGGTGATGGTTGACCATTGTTTAGGTACATTAAATCCACGTCAAGCTTTTTCACATTAGGCGTTTTAGTATGTCCCGTATGCGATGGGATGTCGTAACGTGGCTCAAACACTTTCAGCATGTGTTTAAAGTCCTTCTTTTGCACAACCGAATACGGCCTCATGTCTGCACCTATAAACACACCGATAGCGTTTGTGATGCTTTAGCCCGGTCTGATTAATTGCGTAAATAACACGGTGATAAGTGGTTGTTTCGCAGCTGTCGTTTTCACTCCTGTCAGTGAACAACCGGGGTGATGTCGCTTCAAATGCGTGGGCCAGGCTTGATGTGTTTCCACTGTCATATCGCTTTCTTGTGCCACAGTGCCTACACACTGTCACAGTTTTATCCACTAACTTCTTTCCTTCATCATTATATTTAACAGGGAAACCAAAATGCTCCGATACAGGGGATTTAAATGAAGCGGGGCGTTCAAGCCCCTCCGTTCCTCTACTCGCCATGACCATGCTGTGAGCAGACTGAACATGTGCACTACTTTTTTTTCAGAAATCAATCCGCAGATCACGTGTGTGCCAAACCGAAGACATTGATCCAAACGGATCACAGATCAATGACGATCCGTTGCACCACTAGTCTAATCCCAGACTGGATCTTTTCGTAAGTGTTATTAGTCTTTAGGAATGTGCTGAGTTGCTGGGTGATCACTTTTTCTAATATTTTTGAGAGAAATTGTAGATTTGAAATAAGCCGTTGTTTAGTCTTTCTGGGTCAAGTTTTTTTTTTAAGAGTGGCTTCACTACAGCCAATTTTAGGGAGTTTGGTACACACCAAGATATTAGAGAGCATCTTATTATTTTTAGCATATGCGACCCAAGCACAGGGAGTAACTCTTTTAAAAATTTAGTTGGAATAGGGTCCAGTTGACAGCTGGAAGGCTTTGAGGCCTTTACTATTTTAGTGAAAGACTCAAGGGATACAGGATAAAAAAATTCCAGTGTCCTTCCTAAGCCAACATCCTGACTGTTCTGCACATTATCAGGACATATGAGTTTAGGAATTTCATTTGTGGAATTTTGCTTTTTAGTTAACTTTGCATCTGTATAAAAAAAGTGGGTTATTTTTGTTATCCTCAATCAGGTTGGAGAAAAAGGCTGATCGGGCAGAAGTAAGTGCATTACGGTAATGCAGAGTACTGTCGTTCCAAGCTTGTTGACATACTTCCAACTTGGTAGAACGCCATTTCTGTTCAAACTTCTGGAGGCTTGCTTTATGTTTCTGGTGTTTTCTGTATACCAGGGTGCAAGTTTCTTGTTACGTATATGTTACGTTTTTAGCGGCGCCACTGCATCCACTGTGTTACACATGGTTAGGTGTAACTCTTCAGTTAGATCATTTACAGATGTGTCAACTCCGACATCATTGGTATGGTAGAATCAGTCAGGAAGGGCATCCAAGAACCTTTGGGTTGTTAGAGAATTTATATTACGGCTCTTAAAATCCCCGTTTGGGTTACAATTGGAGTTACTGATGTGACAGTAAATGTAATCAAATGGTGGTCTGAAATTCCTGGATTTAGAGGCTAAACACTGAGATCTACAACATCTATGCCATGAGACAAAACAAGGTCCAATGTGTAACTACGGCAGTGTGTAGGTCCTGAGACGTGTTGGACAAAACTCACTGAATCAATTATTGTTATAAAAGCTTTTTGGAGAGGGTCATTCAAGTTATCCGTATGAATGTTAATATCACCACAAATTATAATATTACCTGCCATCACTACTAGGCCAGATCAAAATTCAGGGAATTCATTAAGAAATACTGTGTAGGGCCCAGGTGGCTTGTAGATAATTGCTATAAAACAGATTGTTTAAGCCGCACATATTTCATGACTAAAACCTCAAAAGACATAAACCCATTCATTATTTTGGGTTTAAGTTTAAGATCAGTGTCAAATGAAGGCCACACCACCCCCTTTGCGAGATTCGCGGGGGATATGGTTACCAATGAAACCAGGAGGAGAGGCCTCATTAAGGGCTAGAAATTCATCAGGCTTAAGCCAGGTTTCACACAGGCCAATCAAATCAAGTTTATGATCTGTAATTAGTTCATTGACTATAATTGTCTTTGAGGTAAGGGATCGTACATTTATTAGTCCCATTTTTAGGTTGTATCTTTTTTGTAAATAATCGTTTTTATGGATTGAAGTGGTGGATGGCTTTATTATAGTAAGATTACTATGGTGAACACCACCTCGTTTAGCAAAACACAACCTGGATCGAGGTACGGTCACAGTCTCAATTAGGAAAACTGAGCTTATTTCACTGGCTATGCTAGTGGTGGACTCCACTAAGCTATCAGACTGGCTAATAGCCTGCAGCCTAACCTGCACCCTATTTCATGGTGAAGCTATAGGAGTTAGACTCTTGTCTATGTTGCTAGTAGAGCCCGACCTATATGAGATTTTTGAATCCGATACTGATTTTGAGTGGGAAAAAATTGCCGATACCGATACAACTTTTTCTATGTGACTCCATTACCCGTAATATTAGACTGAAGAATCAGCCAGCAATTATACAGTGTTTACCTGGGGCCAGGGCTACCGACGTAGAGGCTAATCTGAGGTTGGTGCTAGCGAAATCAAAAACGGGCAAGGCTAGAGAGTACAGAGATATTGTTATTCACGTTGGCACCAATGATATTAGGATGAAACAGTCAGAGGTTACTAAGCAGAACATGGCTTCAGCATGTAAATTAGCAAGAAAGATGTGTCTTTATCGAGTAATTGTCTCTGGTCCACTCCCACGGTGTTCTGCCCGTCACAGGAGATGGAATTTGTAGATAACTGGCCCTCTTTTTGGGACTCGCACAGAAAGAGAGTCAAGCCTAACCTGCT
>JACXGM010018121.1:0-19272 GCA_016801145.1 Umbra pygmaea | reverse complement strand
CCAATCTTGTAAATATCAGAACATAAATATAAAAAAATTAAAAAAAGGTCTGTGGCTTTACCACACTCAGTTCACTTTAAGAAACATCATATATAACATGTGGATTGCACTTTTTAAACGCCATCTATGAACTGCTAGACAGATTTTAAATAAATAAATAATAATAAATAAAAAATATACACACATCTTCCTGATCTCTGCACATTTCTCCTGTACTTCAATGTCTTAATCTCTTCACTATCTTTCCAGGGGACAGTGGATATCCCATCAAGCAGTGGCTGCTTACGCCTTTTCTCAAACCACAGAGTGCAGAGGAAAGGCACTACAACATATGCCACAGCCAAGCTCGCGCTATAGTGGAGCGCACCATTGGGCTGTTTAAGGGCAGATGGCGCTGCCTTGACTGCACTGGAGGGAGGTTATTGTACACTCCTGAAAAGGTGTGCCAAATCGTGGTTGCATGTGCTGTGCTACACAATGTGGCACAGCGTAAAAACGTGCCTGTACCCCCTGACGCCGATGGCTGTGTTGGACCCGACCCTGACCCCCATCCCCTGGCATTTGAGCCAAATGCTGCTGCTGTGCACCAGCGTTTGGAAGTTGTGCATCGCATAACTGGGTTATGTTGCATTTAAGTAATATTATGTATTTCAGTGTTACCGACATAACAATGTTACTTAAATGCAACATAATGCAGTTATGTGGGACCAGTTGACATAACACAGTTACGTTAGTCCAACATATCATTTTTTTGAGTGAAGAGGGGTCAGCTCCGGTGTCCCCTTTCCCCCACCCGTGGCAGACACACTTTGGCGATGAAGTGCTAGACGCTTCTTGGCATCGACTTTGATGTCTGACCACTTTTTTTTATTTCGACCACGGTCCGAGTTTCTGAAGCTGCGGCATTCACAGCGTCTGTAACCTTTTGCCACTCCAATGCCTTTGTGGCATTAGTAATTGCCACACTGTGCCCTCCAAACAATATTTTCCTCATTTTCCACCTCGCCAACAATTATTTCTACTTCATATTGAGAGAAGTTTATTTTCTTGGTTTTCCTCTCTCTGTACGCCATGATTTCTCAATCAATGAATATTAATTTTGGGGTGTTTCACTGACTATTTATGGGTAATTATAGGCGTGACATGCAGCCATAAAAGCTGCATCAAATTTAGAGTTGATTGTGATTTATAAAGGGAAAACAGCGTAGGACGTGTGTGCGCATGGTTTTATAAATCTGAATATTTCTTTGCATACGCATGTCCTATATTTCGTCCGTATGCCACTTCTGATGCAAATCCACCGCAAAGTTTTATAAATGAGGCCCCTGGTGACTGTGGGGGCCATTTTAGTACAGTGAACTCATTGTCGTGTTCAAGAAACCAATTTGAAATGATTCGAGCTTTGTGACATGTCGCATTATCCTGCTGGAAGTAGCCATCAGAGGATGGGTACATGGTGGCCATAAAGGGATGGACATGGTCAGCAACAATGCTCAGGAAGGGCGTGGCATTTAAACGATGTGTATGTCTCAACAGACATGTGAATGTCTACCATCTGAATTTCTCAACAGAAATCGAGACTCATCAGACCAGGCAACATTTTTCTTCAACTGTCCAATTTTGACAGTCTTCAAACTGTCCAATTTTGGTGAGCTCTTGCAAATTGTAGCCTCTTTTTCCTATTTGTAGTGGAGATGAGTGGTACCCGGTGGGTTCTTCTGCTGTTGTAGCTCATCCGCCTCAAGGTTGTGCGTGTTGTGGCTTCTCAAATGCTTTGCTGCATACCTCGGTTGTACCGTCGGCCCATTCTCCTCTGACCTCTGGCATCAACAAGGCATTTTTGCCCACAGGACTGCCGCATACTGGATGTTTTTCCCTTTTCACACCATTCTATGTAAACCTTAGAAATGTTTGTGCAAGAAAATCCCAGTAACTGAGCAGATTGTGAAATACTCAGATTGGCCCGTCTGGCACCAACAACCATGCCACGCTCAAAATTGCTTAAATCACCTTTCTTTCCCATTCTGACATTCAGTTTGGAGCTCAGGAGACCAGGGCCACACCCCTAAATGCATTGAAGCAACTTCCATGTGATTGGTTGAGTAGATCATTGCATTAAGGTGAAATTGAACGGGTGTTCCTAATAATCCTTTAGGTGAGTGTATTTTAATTTACCCTTTTGAATTACTATTTTTGAAATAGCTGAAAAGTTGATGAAAATGGTCAGTTCCTTTTCTGTTCAACATAGAATCCTGTTTATTCCAGGCAACACTTTTTACAAAAAAAGCCTTGGGGTTCATTTAAAACATTGTCTTTGAGAGGAGCACATTGGCAATGTAGCAAAGTCTCATTTAGGATATTTGTGCTAACTGACAATCTGCCAAGCCAAGTTGAGGTGGTAAATAGGAACCTTTCTCAAAATCTATGATTAATCCATATTTAGAACTTTATTACACAACTCTCACAGACATAGGCATAGACTTGATGTTATGATCTTCTATACACCTGCCCGCAGAAGTATTAAACATGGTGGACAGAGATTCACATAGGTGGCAGCAGAAGTATTAAACATGGTAGACAGATAGCAATCCTGTTTAGAGAAACAGTGAAGCAAGATCTGTCACACAACTAAATTTGCTTGTGTCATAGAGAGACTTGCACACACAGAGTGATTCAGATCTATGGTGGTTGAGCCTAAGTGATATGCACAATGTTTTATGAACATCTGAAAGAGACACATTTTATCATTTAACATTGCAAATATACTTTAGTTTACCCTTTTGATTTACTATTTTTGAAAGAGCTAAAAAGTTGACGAAAATAATCTAGCGTTTTCTGTTCAATGCAGAAATCTGACTGTTAAAGGATTTTTCTCTTAAAACACTGTCTTGAAACCTATCTAGAACTTTATTACACAACTCTCACACAAGTAGGCATAGTAATGATTTTATGATCTTCTAGATCCCTGGTCCATTTGAAAGACCCATGACAGAAATTTAAAAAAATTGAAGCAAGACCTGTCACACAACTAAATTTGCTTGTGCCATAGACAGACTTGCACAAACACACAGCCAACTGACAATGCTCTCACAAGTAATTTTATGATCTTTTAGACACCTGCAAAAACACTGTATTTAAAATGTAATTTTTCTTTGTCAAACATGCTTTTAACATGTGTAAAATTATCATATCTATAAATATTGAATTACACAGAATCCTTTGTAGGAACCCATGGATTGTTACTGGCTTTGTGATTTAAAAAGTCAAAAGGTGTGCATACAAAATGTGCATACATTTTAAAGAAATGTTTTAAGATTTATTGTATACTTTTTCAGTATCCTTTTTCAAATAAAATCAATTTTTTTATTTTAATTCTAAACATTTTTAGTAAAATTGCATTTAAAAAACCCTCTTCTCCTGCTCCTTGGCTTAACAAAACACTGCAAGTAGAATAGAAGTGGGCTTCGGGCTGCTGAGCAGAAATGAAGAGTACTCCTAATCCCACCTCATTACCTGTATGAGGCACCTGGGAGCCAAAAATGTTGCTGATTCAGAGGGGATGAAATAATTATTTCACTCATTGTAATGCAAATCAATTAATAACCTTTTTAAAGTGCGTTTTTCTGGAATTTGTGTTGTTATTCTGTCTCTCATTGTTCAAATAATCCTACTAAAATTATGGACTGATCATTTTTTTGTCAGTGGGCAAACATACCATGTTAGCAGGGGATCAAATAATTTTTCTCCTCACTCTACATAGTAAAAAATTTGGGATGCATAATTTAACCCTGTGGGACTCCTTTTTGGATATTAACAAAATCTCATTGCATCTCATCAGCATTGCTAAAATAATTCCGAAACCATGCACAAGTGTCTACAGCTAACCCCAGCAGGTTCAGTTTTTTAAACAGCAACAAATGATCAACCGTATCAAAGGCCTTGTACAGGCCATTAAATAATGCTACACATTTTAACTTACTATCAACAGCTTTAACAATATCATTCACAACCAATGTACTGGCTGTGACTTTACTGGGCCCAGGTTTGAAACTTGACTGATATTTATTGAATATGTAGTTGTCTGATAAAAGGGCAGCTGCACATTTACTATTGTCTCTAAAATGGTTGCAAGACAACACAATTTAGAGATAGGTCTATAATTATCAGAATTACCAGTATCCCCACCTTTGTGTACAGGCAACACATAGGCACATTTCCAAATCTTTGGTATAACACCAAAGGTTAGGGCTGTAACGATATGCGTATCACGATCCAATATGCACTCCAGAGCTGGTTAGCCTGGCAACAGTATATAATGCCCGCAACACGAACTTGGATATTTCATTTCAAACTAATAGCGATTTTTTAAATTCAACATCAATCACGCCACCCATTTAGGCAATATTCACGGGAGTTTCTGATGCAATGGGACGATCCAAAACGAGTGGACATGCATATGGATCCGCTCCTTATTCAAGATGTACAGGTCCTTCTCACGAAATTAGCATATTGTGATAAAGTTAATTCTTTTCCATAATGTAATGATAAAAATTAAACTTTCATATATTTTAGATTCATTGCACACCAACTGAAATTTTTCAGGTCATTTATTGTTTTAATACTGATGATTTTGGCATACAGCTCATGAAAACCCAAAATTCCTATCTCAAAGAATTAGCATATCATGAAAAGGGTCTCTAAACGAGCTATTAAACTAATCATCTGAATTATCTAATTAACTCTAAACACCTGCAAAAGGTTCCTGAGGCTTTTAAAAACTCCCAGCCTGTTTCATTACTCAAAACCGCAATCATGGGTAAGACTGCCGACCTGACTGCTGTCCAGAAGGCCATCATTGACACCCTCAAGCAAGAGGGTAAGACACAGAAAGAAATTTCTGAACAAATAGGCTGTTCGCAGAGTGCTGTATCAAGGCACCTCAGTGGGAAGTCTGTGGGAAGGAAAACGTGTGGCAAAAAACGCTGCACAACGACAAGAGGTGACCGGACCCTGAGGAAGATTGTGGAGAAGTGTAACATTCCTCAGTTCCCCTTCCCTGGAAACTGCCACTTCCCTACTCTACATTGCTCAGAACTACAATTCCCATTCCCCAGTTCTTCTTCCTGTGGACTACAGCTTCCCTAGTCATGCCTGTTCAGAACTACAATTCCCATAACCCGGACTCAATCACTCAAATTCTGTACACCTGCTCACACACAGTTGTATTTAAGTCACACACTCATCATTGCCTCTTGGCAAGGTATTGTTTGTTAGTGAACCTGCTGAGCGATTCTTACCTGTTCTGCCTAGATTGGAGTATTTCCTTCCTGTACCTGTTTTGCCTTTTGACCTGATTTTTGGATATTTCCTTTTGTACCTTTGCCCTATGATTACCCGGACCTGTTTTGTCATAGGACCTGATATTTGGATTATTCCGTTTGTACATTTACCCTGTGATTCTTCTGTGTTGCCGAACCCTGCCTGCCCACTGACCATTCTGATCCTTCTTGGTACCGTATGTATGACTTAGTCCAATGTACCTTACTCTGCTTGGACTTTCTGTCAATTATTCATTACAGGAACAAGCTGTTGTACAGAATCTGTATCAAAGTAATTTTGAATATATTTCTACTTTACATGAACCTGAGTTTGCCATTTATTAATATAATTTCTACGCCATTGCTGACAAGTACGCTCCATACACCCAGGTTAGGGTGAGAATCATTACATTACAAGAAGCACCGATTCCAGACCTTGGATGACCTGCGGAATCAGTGGACTGAGTCTGGAGTACAAACATCCAGAGCCACCGTGCACAGGCGTGTGCAGGAAATGGGCTACAGGTGCCGCATTCCCCGGGTCAAGCCACAAAAAAAAAAGAAAAAGTCAACCTTCAAATAATTATGTTCAGTTATGCACTCAATACTTGGTTGGGAATCCTTTTGCAGAAATGAATGCTTCAATGCGGCGTGGCATGGAGGCAATCAGCCTGTGGCACTGCTGAGGTGTGATGGAGGCCCAGGATGCTTTGATAGCGGCCTTAAGCTCATCCAGAGTGTTGGGTCTTGCGTCTCTCAACTTCCTCTTCACATTATCCCACAGATTCTCTATGGGGTTCAGGTCAGGAGAGTTGGCAGGCCAATTGAGCACAGTAATACCATGGTCAGTAAACCATTTACCAGTGGTTTTGGCACAGTGAGCAGGTGCCAGGTCGTGCTGAAAAATGAAATCTCCATGAAGCTTTTCAGCAGATGGAAGCATGAAATGCTATTGTCCTTCTCTGTCCGTCCGTTTTATCACCCTAGAGAGTTCCCCCAGTTATTTGTGACCGTTGTGTATATACACCCAAAAGCAAAAGCACGGATTGCTGCTGACACTGTCTACAGAGTGACACAATGACTCCAGTCCATTTCCACTGATGCCCCGTGCTTCGTAATGGGTGATTAATTAATTAATAATTGTAAACTGAGTAAATCCCTAAATCTTTACCAGTATGTCACCTGCCCAACTAGAAAAAATAATATTCTGGATCTGTGTTATGGTTCTATAAAAGGAGCCTATAAAACATATTCTAGACCCCCATTAGGTTCATCTGACCACAGTACCATCTATCTCACCCCTGTGTACCACCCAATGGTCAAGAGGGAGAAGGTAAGGACAAAAGAAGTGAAGGTCTGGAATGAAGATGCTGTTTCTAAATTACAGGGATGTTTTGATTGTACGGATTGGACTGTGTTTGAGGACACTGTTGAAGATATTGATACACTCACTGACACTGTATGCAGTTATATTACATTTTGTGAGGATATTGTTATTCCTAAAAAGCATGTCAAGGTGTACCCCAATAACAAGCCATGGGTCACTAACTCTCAGAAAAATGCGGTAAACTGAAAACAAAAGACCTTTCTTAAAGGTGATGAGACAGAAAAAAGGAAGCAAGGAGAGAGGTCAGACTACAAATTAAGAGGGCCAAGTTACAATTTAAAAATAAGCTAGAAGAAAATTTAAGCAGCAACAATTTGAAGGCAGCGTGGCACGGAATGAGGAAAATAACAGGCCAGCATAATAATACTGAAAACAAGCTAGTTAGTATTGCGGGCTATGATAGCAACACAGATTTAGCTGAAGCTCTCAATTCCTTTTATTTAAGATTTGATACTTGTGGCTTCATGGAGCAACTTAGAGACATATTTAAAGTCTTCCTCTTTCACAAAGCCGAGCCAGATGTTTGATGATGTTAAGGCAGAGTTTCAGAGAGTTGAAGAGCATGGGGCCTGGTTCTATTACAGGAAGATTGCTTAAGCACTATTTAGAACAGCTCTGTGAGGTGTTCTGTAATATATTTAGGATATCTCTGGAGCAGCAAAGGGTCCCAAAGTTATGGAAGGAGTCCATTATTGTTCCGGTGGCTGAAAGTGGAACCCCGAAAGTGCCACATGACCTCAGACCAGTGGCACTAACTTCACTGGTCATAAAGTCATTTGAAAGGCTGGTAAAAAGGCAACTGATAACTAGGGTGGCGGGGGCTCTGGACCCCATGCAGTTTGCATATTGGGCAGGGATGGGGGTTGAAGATGCTTCAATCACACTACTTAACCTTCTGTATAAGCACCTGGAAGGTCCTGGCAATCATGCCAGACTTTTATTTAGGGATTTTTCATCAGCTTTTAATACTATCCAGCCACATATTTTAGCTTGGAAACTGCATACCTATTTTAATCTTGATGTAAAGTTGGTCTGCTGGATTGTAAATTTTTTAACATTTAGGTCTTAGAGGGTTAGGGTGAATGGCTCTTTGTCAGAACGGCGCTTCTCTTCCACTGGCTCTCCTCAGGGCAGTGTCCTGGTCCTCATTGCTGTACATTCTTTACACCAACTAATTGTACAAGCCAGCAGGTGGACAGGCACATTCTGAAGTTTGCTGATGACACAGTCATCATTAACCTGCTCCATAAAGATGAATCTGGGCATGGGCCAGTAGTAGATGAGTTTGTCCAATGGTGTGATGAGGCCTTTCTCCAATTAAATGCCACAAAAACCAAGGATATTGTGGTAACTTCAGTATCTTTCAGGGACTGAACCACAACAGATATCGTACTTAATATAGTTATTGACTTAGGTCCATGTTAACAGAACAGCCCTTCACTTGGTTAACTCCAGGCTTCACTTACTCTCTCTGGGCACCCAGCCCCCCACATAATCCCAAAGGTCCTTGACCCACTTAGTGGTGTGGAGTGGAACTGCATATAACCACAACTTAAATATCAGGATACCACAGATATGGTCATTGATTTTAGGAAAATATCCCTCCCACCATCTGAGACTTTTCTTTAGGCAACTGGAATTGAGTTTGTTGAACAGTATAAATATCTGGGAACCGTCATCGATAAAAACCTAAGGTTTGATGTAAATTGTGATGCAGTTTGTAAGAAGGGACAGCAACGTTTGTACTTCCTTAGGAAGTTAAACACTTTTAATGTAGATAGGAATATGTTGTCTTTATTTTCTATGTCCTTTATTGAATCCGTTCTTACATTTGCCATGATAGCTTGGTACGGTAGCCTGAACATCAGAGACAAAAACCACCTCAGCCATATTGTAAAGGTTGCTGGCAAGGTGATAGGTTTCCCACAGCCCCCCTTGATGGTCATCTTTGATAAGCAAGTACTTTGCAAGGCCCGGTCCATATTACACTGCACAAACAATATCCTTTACTCTGAGTTCGTACCACCCCCCTCAGGTCGTAGATTTAGAGAACACCGGTCCAAAAGTAATAGAAGTAAAAACTCCTTTGCTTCATGTGCAATAACTTCTGCCTGGACCTTGTTCTTTTCCTGAGCAAAGGCACAAAGGAGACTTATTTGCTACAACATAATTGGAGGAGTAACAGTCATGTAACTGCTCTGTACGTACCTGTTGCTAGCAGCCCGCACGTTAGTTCGCCATGCCCCGACTGGGCTCGAACCCGCGGCCATCTGCTCCACAACACACGTGAAAGCCCTGCTTGACAATGTACCAATTGAGTGGAGCCATACAAAAGGTACAGTACCAATTGTATAGCTCTTTGGCAACATTTCAAGCTTGCTGTGGAGTGATAATCTGGTGAAGGCTTCAGGGTTTGGTCGAATCGCACAAAATGCCGCAGCTCAAAAAAGTTAATTATTTTAATTTCTTTGTGTGATCCGAACCTTCGAACTTGTGGTTGGCAGCCAGATGATTTATCTACAAATTTAATGAACCATTAATGTAGTGCAGCAGTTTTTCAGGTCCAAATGAATTGCATGCATGCTAACCCTTTGAAGATAATTTTTTGAGTGCACTAAGTTGTAGATAAGTATTTAATTTAAGTTTAAAACTTGTGATACTACTACGTTATAGGGTCAGATTTACAGTGTCTCCCTTTCCAACTTTTTGCCACATTTTAGGCTTCAAACATAAAGATATGAAACTGTACTTTTTTGTGAAGAATCAACAACAAGTGGGACACAATCATGAAGTGGAACGAAATTTATTGGATATTTCAAACTTCTTTAAGAAATAAAGAACTGAAAAATTGGGCGTGCAAAATAGTTAAAAAGTTAATACTTTGTAGCGCCACCTTTTGCTGCGATTACAGTTGTAAGTCGCTTGGGGTATGTCTCTATCAGTTTTGCACATCAAGAGACAAAACATTTTGCCCATTCCTCCTTGCAAAACAGCTCGAGCTCAGTGAGGTTGGATGGAGAGTGTTTGTGAACAACAGTTTTCAGTTCTTTCCACAGATTCTCGAATGGATTCAGGTCTGGACTTTGACTTGGCCATTCTAACACCTGGATATGTTTATTTGTGAAACATTCCATTGTAGATTTTGCTTTATGTTTTGGATCATTGTCTTTTTGGAAGACAAATCTCCGTCCCAGTGCTTACAGCCCAACACCGTGCAGGAGGTTTGGCATTTGCCAGAGAACACCAAGATTGGCAAATTCGCCACTGGCGCCCTGTGCTCTTCACAGAGGAAAGCAGGTTCACACTGAGCACATGTGACAGACATGAAAGAGTCTGAAGACGCTGTGGAGAACATTCTGCTGCCTGCAACATCCTCCACCATGACCGGTTTGGCGGTGGGTCAGTGATGGTGTGGGGTGGCATTTTTTTGGGGGGCTGCACAGCCCTCCATGTGCTCGCCAGAGGTAGCCTGACTGCCATTAGGTACCGATATGAGATCCTAAGACCCCTTGTGAGACCATGTGCGGTTGGCCCTGGGTTCCTCCTAATGCAAGACAATGCTAGACCTCATATGGCTGGAGTATGTCAGGAAGGCATTGATGCTATGGACTGGCCCGCCTGTTCCCCAGACCTGAATTAGATTGAACACATGGGACATCATGTCTCACTGCTTTAGTCCAGGTCTAGGAGGACATCCCTCAGGAGACTATCGGCCACCTCATCAGGAGCATGCCCAGGCATTGTAGGGAGGTCATACGGGCACATGGAGGCCAGACACACTATTGAGCCTCCTTTTGACTTGTTTTAAGGACATTACATCAAAGTTTGATCAGCCTGTAGTGTATTTTTCCACTTTGATTTTGAGTGTGACTCCATATCCAGACCTCCATGGTTTGATAAATTTGATTTCCATTGATCATTTTTGCTTGATTTTGTTGTCAGCACAATCAACTATGTAAAGACGAAAGTATTTCATACGATTAGTTAATTCATTCAGATCTAGGATGTGTTATCTTAGTGTTCCCTTTATTTTATGGAGCAGTGTATTATTTTTTTTGTGGCAAAAAATATCCCAATAGGAATGAATGGACGGAATGTTCCGAGTTATACCCCGTTTACACCTACACAGTTATTTTGAAAAATTGAGACATTTCCTTTCGTTTGTGCCCTCCGTTTACATGCAAATGGAGAATCTGCCTCTGAAAACAATTCGTTCTACAAACTCCGGCCAAAGTGGAGATTTTGGAAAACTCTGTTTGCACGTTTGCATGTAAACTGAGAAAAACTTAGGTTTAGGCAGCCGATGTCACTGTATGCGCCAGAACTTGCACCTGCCCCAAAAGTGTGACCCATGTTTACGTCTTCATTTGGCAATTTTTGGGAATCTAATTGGCTTTCGTGGGCTTCAGCCTTTCGTTTACACTGTCACCCACACTTTTGGCATGCTCTTGACAGCATATACACGGGTTCATGTAAACTAACACTTTTCTGAAAATGGACAGGTGTGCACAAAGTTATTTTTGAGAGCATGAAATATCAGTTTATGAAAATAGCCGGCCATGTGTAAATGTATCCTTAAGCCTCTTGCACACAAAGTCTGAAATTTGCATCAGAAATTTTTGCACGTTAAAAAATAACAACCTCACATTATGTCAATCATGCTTGCACACTGCCTCTGAAACTTTCGTCCATAATCAAAAAATTCTGATCAGGTTGATTTTCTGCGTTTTTCGCATACATTGCCAGCATTTTTAGAGTTTTTTTGACAATTCAGAGCCATCATACAAGGGACTGACAAAATCCAGAATGAACACACACACACACGGCCGACGGAAGCGCTGAGCAGACATAGCAGCTGTATTAGGGTTATATTTTATAACCAAATAATTCATTAGTAATCAAATTGGCGACTTAATCACATTAAACACCATAATCGATTAGACATTTGGATCTAATTGAAAGGGGAGGTTTATTCCTTTTCTAAAACACCATTATTTTGTGTGATATAATAATATGTATAATATGTATACTTTTAGGTATCTGAGCACTGGGGACTCCTTGGATAGACACAAACTTTCCTCTTTCTTTTTCTCTTTTTCAGAAGAGAGAAGGCAACAAAATCATCCTCACTGCTTGCCGAAACCATTTAGTATTTTTAGAATTTTTTTCCGCAAATGTTTCATAAATACGCATCAGACTCAATGTGCGAGGTTTCTGTGGCTGACAAATTTTTAGGCTGACAAATACAAAAAAAACATACAAAAATCTCGTACTCTGTGTGCAAATGGCTTTAGAATGTCAGCAGCTCCCAACTGCCAAATCTTTAAACAATTTCTAAACTGGCAACATTTTTCACTCCATATACATTCACCTAAAGTATTATTAGGAACACCCGGTCAAGTCGTCATGTACATGACATAATGCAATTATCTACGTAACCAATCACATGGCAATTGCTTCAATGCATTTAGGGGTGTGGTCCTGGTCAAAACAATCTCCTGAACTTCAAACTGAATTTCATAATGGGAAAGAAAGGTGATTTAAGCAATTTTGAGCGTGGCATGGTTGTTGGTTCCAGACGGGCCGTTCTGAGTATTTCACAATCTTCTCAGTCACTGATATTTTCATGCAAAACCATTTCTAGGGTTAAAAAAGAATGGTGTGAAAAGGGAAAAACATCCAGTATGCGGCAGTCCTGTGGGCGGAAATGCCTTGTTGATGCTAGAGGTCAGAGCAGAATGGGCCGTGTGCTTCAAGCTGATAGAAGGGCAACTTTGACTGAAATAACCACTCGTTCAAACTGAGGTATGCAGCAAAGCATTTGTGAAGCCACAACATGCACAACCTTGAGGCGGATGAGCTACAACAGCAGTAGACCCCACCGGGTACCACTCATCTCCACTACAAATAGGAAAAAGAGGCTACAATTTGCAAGAGCTCACCAAAATTGGACAGTTGAAGACTGGAAAGATTTTGCCTGGTCTGATGAGTCTTGATTTCTGTTGAGACATTCAGATGGTAGAGTCAGAATTTGGCGTAAACAGAATGAGAACATGGATCCATCATGCCTTGTTAGCACTGTGCAGGCTGGTGGTGGTGGTGTAATGGTGTGGGGGATGTTTTCTTGGCACACTTTAGGCCCCTTAGTGCCAATTGGGCATCGTTTAAATGCCACGGCCTACCTGAGCATTGTTTCTGACCATGTCCATCCCTTTATGGCCACCATGTCCCCATCATCTGATGGCTACTTTCAGCAGGATAATGCACCATGTCACAAAGCTCGAATCATTTCAAATTGGTTTCTTGAACATGACAATGAGTTCACTGTACTAAAATGGCCCCCACAGTCACCAGCTCTCAATAGAGCATCTTTGGGATGTGGTGGAACAGGAGCTTCGTGCCCTGGATGTGCATCCCACTAATCTCCATCAACAGCAAGATGCTATCCTATCAATATGGGCCAACATTTCTAAAGAATGCTTTCAGCACCTTGTTGAATCAATGCCATGTAGAATTAAGGCAGTTCTGAAGGGGAAAGGGGGTCAAACACAGTATTAGTATGGTGTTCCTAATAATCCTTTAGGTGAGTGTATATAGGTTATCAAAATGTTAATCTATTCCTGCTTTCACTAAACATGTCAATATCTAAGCTGTAAACCTAATAGTTTTTACACTATGACCATTTGTTCTCCATAGACATGGATTGAATCTCCTCTCTAACAAACTTTAATTTTATTCCTGTTTTCTAACCTGTGACTGTGCCTACAGATTTAGGATTTCATAGACATGTTATATATCAAAATGTCGGCCCGGTTCTTAGGAGTCCAATTATGTAATTATCTAAGCTGTGAGATTTATAGATTGAAAAGTTTTAGAGCCGTGTGAAGACAGCTATACCTTCACTACTCACCTAGAAATTATCAGTTTTTCCTTAAGTGCTTTGTGTCACCCAGTGAGTGCAGGTGCACAGACTAGAGGGATTTTCAAACTACTCCCGTCCCACTCCCAAAAAATAAATCATGTCCCATCCCAATCCCACAAAAAAACTGGAGAAAAATCCTGTCCCGTCCCAATCCCACAAGGGTGACTCCCATTCCCGTTTTGTGTATTTTTTACCGGAATCTGTCAGTTACAGTAAAAAATACAGTACAGATCACAGCAGGGCTGGCCCGAGACATAAGCGAAACCTGTTTGCCTGGCAACATTATATTGTGACCGCAACACAAACTCTGATTTGTCTGTTCAAAATACTAGTGCTCGTAATTCATTGAAATAATTATTGTTCATTCAATGCATAGACGGGTAGTGAGTCCATGTTCATGTGTTGCTAAACTTAGTCTATTGTTGGATTAAATAGACTCGGTTTTCACATGTGACACTGACAATATTTTTAATCAAATAGTGTGGACAACATATTTGTCACTGTTGTTATTATGAAGTATTTATAGAAAATGTGTTAAATGCTTTTTTGCTATCACATACCCCTATTGTTCATTTATACACAATACAATTGCATTTGGTTACAATTCACTATCTTTATTATGAGTTAACAATGGTTATTGCAATAAATTAAAACAAGTGCTATTCTTTTGAAGGGAAAAATCAGAGTTTGTGTTGTGGGCACTATATAATGTTGCCAGGCAAACAGGTTTCGCTTATGTCTTCGGCTGGCCCTGGATCACAGCATACCCTAGCCTGGTTCTACCAGACTCTAATATGTACATTTCATTTGTATATGGTCTGGCCACTCTCCATTGACGAGCGTTAACTTCCTTGAAGGCGGGTACTCTGTTGAAGTTTAAAAATATTGGATCTGGATCTGCCATAACAAATCACACACAATTTCCTGTAAACCATCCATGCAAACACACACCGGCACGCGCACACACCCACGCAGACACGCACACATTATATAGCGAGTCCCACAGTTGATGGTGCGCCTGTCCTCAATTAATCTTCCAGTAACACTGAATTTGTGATTTTCACGGCAACAAAGTGTGTGGGGGAAGCCTTCATCTCTTAAATTATTGGTGGTTGGCATTAACCTATTAACTTCATGCATTACAGCCACCAACTGTTACGGGTGTGTGGAGCACGTCATTCATTTAACCAACCACACTAAAGCAAATATGAGAGCATAAAGAGAGGGCAAATAGAATTGAGTTCAAAATTAAAATAAATAGTTTATTTATATAAACGGTATATTTGTGTATAAAGTTGGGTATCATAATGTTATTATGATTCCAGGTCCCACCCACTCCCGGTGACAATTTTTCCTGTCCCGTCCCAATCCCGTGATTAATAGTGATTTCGTTTCCCATAATAGTGATTTCGTGACCCGCGGGAATCCCGAAAAAATGTCAGCCTCTAGCACAGACTGAAATTTCCTGGTTTTAGAGTGAGCTGCTTCCAACTGCCTAGATTTAACACATTTTCTAAACTGCTGCCTTTCCTACAGTTTTCAGTCCACATATGTTATTTCAAAACGTTAATCTATTCCTGCTTATACCCGTTTTCTAACCTATGACTGTGCCTACAGTTTTAGGGTTTCATAGACATATTATATATTTAAAAATGTCAGCCTGGTTCTTAGGAATCCAATGATATAATTATCTGAGATGTGAGATTTATTACAGTTACAGCTTCACTATTGAATGAAAAGATCAGCTTGTCTTTACATATATTGTGTGACCCATTACAGGTGCTCATTAACAGATCAAAGGGTTAACCCCTGGGTTTACAAGTATGGCCACTGATTAATTTAACATGATACAGGACTTTCCCAGACAGTCTACTCCATAGAAATTAAATCTATAGAAGCCTTATTAAACTGTTGTGCTTGGTCATTCCATTAGTACACATAAAAATGGCTGGAGTAGCTGGGTGGAGTGTGTGTAGTAAGATTTTACCGAACCAGGGGTGTAATATGTGTTGGCTGAAGGGGTTCTGCTCAGGCTTACTGATTCGTCATAGCCGAGTTCAAGACCTGTAATTTAATGTTTTTTTTCAACCTCCATACTTAAAATTATTTTTCAACTATTTGCAACCTCTGATAAATAAGGCGTAGATGACAACATTATGATACGCTATACTAAAACATGCACTATTATTTAAACAAGTCTAGTTTCATGGCAAACATAAACTGGAGCTGTTTCTCAAAGTAAAGGAAGGGTCCTCCGAAGCCGGAATTTCGAGGATGCTATATCATAAAAGCCTATCAAAGGACTGTTCCAATGTCGAGGATCCTCCGAATTTCAACCAAGGACTGAGTCCTTCATTCTGAGAACTTTTCATGGACAGTAAAGGATGCATATGTATGTCCCTCACACTCACAAATCACTCACAATCCAATGCACGCGGCTTTCCCAGCTCATGAAAAAATATAAATATTAATGTAACATTAAAATTATACCATTCACAGTGTTATACATAGCTTTCTCAGGGACTATCAGGAAAGGATATCGGTGAGAAACAAACTATTTAATTTTCAAAAGTGAAAGCATACTGACAATGTAAAAGAAGTGTGTTAGAAATATTAGCAAATTTATTACAAATGAAAAAAGCACAAGTATTCATAGCCTTTGACATGACTGCCACAAGTGCTTTCCATGATGATGAAGGAGTGAGATACGCGAGGAGAGAACTTGAAAATAAACTATGTTTAATTGAGAAAAACAATTAAAGCAAAACTGACTCGATTGGCGAAAACAATCAAATACTAATATAACACACAGGGGAAGACTGGACAATTCATCAATGACCGACAGGTTACAAACACTGACACAGGACTTATAGAGAGCAGTAAGGATAGGAGTGAATGCACCTGCGAATGTAATTAAGCAAGACAATAGGACAACGATAACATTTCATGTGACTGGAGAAGCAGGAACATACGAAATAAACAAAGCACACAGGGAAGAAACTCAAATTACATATTATGGGGGAGCAACACAAAACACACACATGTACGATCCCTTTAGGGAGGAATCATCACAATGACAACCTGATTGAAGTCAACCTGTGGTAAATTCAGTTGATTGGACATGATTTGAAAAGGCCCACACCTGTTTATATAAGGTCACACAGTTACCAGTGAATGTCAGAGCTTAAACCAAGCCATGAAGTCCAAGGAATTGTCTGTAGACATCTGAGACAGGATTGTAATCGAGGCACAGATCTAGGGAAGGGTACAGAATAATATCTAGAGCATTTAAGGTCCCAATGACCTTCAATGCTTCAAGCTAGCCGCCCGGCCAAACTGCGCGATCGGAGGAGAAGGGTCTTAGACACAGAGGTGGTGTTAACTTAGAGGCATAGGTAGGTGGCTGTTTGGGGCCCCCTACCAGCAGTCATAGTAGGGGGGCCCCCAACCTACCTAAAAAAAAGAAAAAGCCACTACAGCAGCAGCACCTAGCTGTGAAGTGGCGCTAGTTGAGGATAACGTTAACCCTAGACAACAGATGAGACATTATCAACATTATCAACCTTATCAACATTGCCACAGATGAGGTGGAAGAGTTGTCCATTGATGGCCTTTTTGACAGAGATGATGATGATGATGGGTCCCATCGTGACTATTAGTTTGTGTAGTGCTACACTTAGTGTTCTCTGCTTTCCTTCTTCATTTTGGAGTAAAGTAGTGTATGCTGGGGTTAAAGTGGAAGGTTTTTTCTCCTCCAACCTTTCCTTATCCATAGGCCTGCAGGATAAATAGTTATAAAATTGCTCGATTCACCCCTGTTACCGATTTAATTTGAAATAATAAAAAAAATTGAACAGACATGTTCAAGGAGTTCAGATAGAGCCTGTATCAGGGCCATATTTAGTTCAACGTGTTATATGTCACTATTTTTGGTAGCCTACTGTACCTAAATGGCCAGTATGTACTTTTTTCTTTTTTCATTGAAGCCTCTATGTTTACAGGCTTGTGGTGATGCGCAATGTGCTATAGGTGCCAACAAAATCTTTGTTTGGTACTGCCAATTTGATTTGTTTTGTCATGGTTTATATGTGCAATAAACATTACACTTTGTGAGAAAAAAATCATGGCAGAGAATCTTGATAGCAATTCTAAGCAAAAAAAACATATTTTTCCCCAAATCATGCAGGCCTACTTCCCCATAGATAGCTTTACCTGTTTATACACCAGTCAATCTGTAAAAAATGTTTTCGTTCTCTATTAAAGATTGGATGGGGGGCCCCCATACATACCTTCGCCTTGGGCCACACATTTCTAAATCTGCCATTGCTTAGACAGGGAGATGACCAAGAACATTTATCTGTGGATAGAGGAGGTACTTTGAGGAGGTACTTTGAGAAGAACAACCATCTCTGCAGCATTCCACCAAGCAGACCTGTATGGTAAAGTGGCCAGATGAAAGCCACTCCGCAGTAGAAGGCACATGAGAGCCCACCTGGGGTTTGCCAACAGGCACCTGAAGGACTCCCAGACCATGAGAATCAAAATTCTCTGGTCTGATGAAACAAAGATTTAACTCTATGGCTTGAATGGCAAGCATCATATCTGTTTAGTTTTAGTTTAACCATTATTTTACCAGGCAAGTTGACTGAGAACACATTCTTATTTGCAGCAACAGCCTGGGGGAAGGGAGTGAGAGGAGGGGGAGAGGGGAATGAATGAGCCAATTGAGAGATAGGGATGATTCGGTTGCCATGATGACCGGGGTTAACACCCCTACTCTTACGAATAGTGCCATGGGATCTTTAGTGACCACAGAGAGTCAGGACACCCGTTTTAACGTCTCATCCAAAAGACGGCACCCTAAGCAGGGCAGATGTCCCCATCACTGCCCTGGGGCATTGGGAATGATCTTAAGACCAGAGGGAAGAGTGCCCCCTACTGGCCCTCTAACACCACTTCCAGCAGCACTGGTCTACCATCCATGGACTAACAAGGCCCGACTCTGCTTACCTTTATAAGCAAACCAGCAGTGCAATTCAGGGCTCTATGCTGCTGGCTAGAAAGTTTAAGAGGAAACCAGGCACTGCTCATCACCTGGCCAATGCCATCCCTAGAGTGAAGCATAGTGATGGCAACATCATGCTGTAGGCATGTTTTCAGGAACTGGTCAGGATCGAGGTAAAGATGAATGCAGCAATGTACAGAGACATCCTTGCTGAAAACATGCTCCAGAGCGCTCTGGATCTCAGACTGGGGTAAAGGTTCAACTTCCAATAGCACAACGACCCTAAGCACACAGCCCAGATAAACAAGGAGTGGTTACAAGACAACTCTGTGAGTGTCGTTGAGTGGCCCAGCCAGAGCCTCAACTTAAATCCAATTTGAGCTTGAGAGGTCCTGCAAGAAGAATGGGAGAAACTGGCCAAAAATAGGTGTGCCAAGCTTGTTGTCAGGAATCCGCCCTCCTGAGTTGTCTTCCTGTCCCTTCTGGTCCCCATTCCGTTCCTGGTTTTCCCCTGCACACCCTGATCACCTATTCCAGCTCCAATTATCACCTGCACCTGCTTCCCGGCCACACCTGGGTTGATTCCTTCCTCTCCCTTTATTAGGGAGTTGAAGTCAGTCAGCCAACTGCCGGATTATTG